>JACXGM010030493.1:0-13270 GCA_016801145.1 Umbra pygmaea
TGGGTGAGGAGTACAGAGTGAGGAACTGGGTGAGGAGTACAGAGTGATGTTTTTTGTTGTTGTAGAAGATATTCAGTCATATGCAAAAGTTTAGGCACCCCTGACAATTTCCATGATTTTCTTTTATAAGTTACTGGGTGTTTGGATCAGAAATTTCATTTCATCTATCAATGAACTGAAGGAAACAGTAATATTTCAGTAGTGAAATGAGGTTAATTGGATTAACAAAAAATTTGCAATATGCATCAAAATGAAATTAGACAGGTGCATAAATTTGGGCATACCTGTAACTACCTAATCTGTATCGGCCTTGAAAAATCATAATCGGTCTACCCCTACTCCAAAGACCTACAACATCATCTTGCTGCAGATGGTTTTAATGTGCATCATTCAACAATTCAGCACACTTCACAAGGAGAAGCTATACGGGAGAGTGATGCGGAATAAGGCTTTTCTGCACACACGCCACAAACAGAGTTGCTTGAGGTATAAAAACACACATTTGCACAAGCCAGCTTCATTTTGGGAGAAGGTGCTGTGGACTGATGAAATTAAGATGGAGTTATTTGGTCATAACAAGGGGCGTTATGCATGGTGGGAAAAGAACACAGCTTTCCAAGACAAACACTTGCTACCCACAATAGAATTTGGTGGAGGTTCCATCATGCTGTGGGGCTGTGTGGCCAGTGCCGGTACTGGGAATCTTGTTAAAGTTGAGCGTTGCATGGATTCAGAAGGCTCAACTAAATATTGATGTGATATTTCTGTTGGGGTGGCCAAATTTATGCAACTGTCTAACTTTGTTTTGATGCATATTGCACATTTTCTGTTCATCCAATAAACCTAATTTCACTACAGTAATATTACTGTCCTTCAGTTATTTAGATAGATCAAAATTAAATTGCTGATCCAAACACCCAATTATTTATAAATGAACGTCATGGAAATTGTCAAGGGTGCTTAAACCTTTGCATACAACTGTATTTTTTTTTATCATAGCATGTTTGCCCAATTTTACAAATAATATGTACAAGAAATGTTTCCCCCAATACCTCATCACACAGTAATCCCAAATGCCACTAAGTGGAAAAACACTTTTATCTAATATCATCTGCAAATCTGGCAGTCTGTGTGGAAAAATGTTGCAACAGGAAGTGAGAGTATGAATTTAACTAATAGTTTGGCAGTCTCTCTGTCTCCATTCCAAATTGCACCTTATTCCCTACTTAGCAGAGTTAGCACACTCCTTTTGACCAATACCAATGGACCCTGATCAAAAGTAGTACACCAGAGCCTGTCTCCTACATTCTCTACAATGGAGGCTTTTCGTTGAACACACTTGAATCCACATGGGCCAACTTAATGTGATCCCACTGCTCGTTATGTTAGCTAATATTTACAGTAGAATGTCCACATTTTGGTGTGCATATGTATTGCTACAGTGCTACAGCTTGGCGTTTTTTATAGGTGCCGTTAATAATGCCTGATATGCCTTTTATTGGTGATGCCTGTGTATAGTATACATTACATACCATAATGATATAATATACATGTTGATTAACCAATCTTTATTAGTACATTTAATTGAGTTCTCAAATTAGTACATTTAATTGAGTTCCCAAAGAAAGGACGCCCCACACCATTACTGACCCACCGCCAAACCGGTCATGCTGGAGGATGTTGCAGGCAGCAGAACGTTCTCCACGGCGTCTCCAGACTCTGTCACGTCTGTCACATGTGTTCAGTGTGAACCTGCTTTCATCTGTGAAGAGCACAGGGTGCCAGTGGCGAATTTGCCAATCTTGGTGTTCTCTGGCAAATGCCAAACATCCTGCACGGTGTTGGGCTGTAAGTACAACCCCCACCTTGGGACGTTGGCCCCTCATACCACCTTCATGGAGTCTGTTTCTGACTGTTTGAGTGGACACATGCACATTTGTGGCCTGCTGGAGGTCATTTTGCAGGGCTCTGGCAGTGCTCCTCCTGCTCCTACTTGCACAAAGGCGGAGGTAGCAGTCCTGCTGCTGGGTTGTTGCCCTCCTATGGCCTCCTCCACGTCTCTTGATGTACTGGCCTGTCACTAGCATTCAAGAGGAATACCGGTATGATATGTGTTGCTTTGCTAGCCAGAAAATACTGTCAAAAATGGCAGTATAATGACCTGGCTCCCTTGCTCACCATTTAAACCCGTGGTGAGAAATATTGTTCCTCCTCATGCATGATATTTTTCAGGGAGGGAAAACAATATTGACCATTAACTAAATTGAATAAAATGAATATGAAAGGCCGAAAACTGTTGTTAGATTTTATTATTTTATACTTGTTAACTGAAAAACACAAGATCATTTATTGAGTTGTTAAGTGGAGAAATAATATTTTGGAATTGAGTTATTCATTTTCAAGTTAATATTTGTGAAAATTGTTTAAAAAAATCTTAAAACTGAAGTGCGGAAACTTTGTGGCAGAGAGAGTAATTACACAAACACTGTCAACCTGAGTTTATGACCCCGTCAATTGCTTTAGTTTTTAGGCTGTAACCTTTTGTCTGAACGCTGAGTTACTTCTTCACCTGGAGCATCAGAATTTGATCTTTTTCTTTTTTTCTTTTGTTGTTTTTTTCCGCAGTAGATTAGGGCGGGTCATACTCAGGTGCTAACATGAATCTGAAGGAAATCCTAACATGAGGGGTGTCTAAATTATGTATTCTTTCATCTGGAATTCAAATGAGTTTATTTTTTGGATAGGATGACTCTAACCTACATAATATTTGTATTTTAAAATTGCCAATTTTACTCTTTCAAATATCTTTCATTTATAATATATTAACAGATTTAAGGGAAATCATTTATATTTACAGAGCCAAATCAAATGTACATATTTATAAACTAGTGAACTGTATGAATATGACTGGATACAAATTCCAGGAACAGTCTTCTGACTTTCTGAACTTTGTTAGGTTGCACAAGTCTTTCTTTGATTCATTCTTGGACATCAGCCTCCTGCTGGTCTCCTGAGCCATTTTCCCTCCATCTCTCTTTTCTTGTGAAAAGAACTTAGCAAGAAGCCTCAGTCACCATTTTAATAACCCTCTCAATACTTTGTGTGTGGCAAGGCCAGTTGAACAACTCCATGTTGGTGTTAAGTTTTTCACCTCTGAGGTACTTAGGGGGCAGGTGAGAGGTGGCTCCGACACACCTTCCGACCAGCTGATCAAGTCAACAATGCTGGAAGCATCACAAATTATGTCAAGTGTCCTTCTCGTCCTGATGGCCAGGATTCTCCACCCCCTCAATCCTCTCCCTCTGATCCTCAGAACACAGCAGTGTTTGGAGTATGGCTTCACTGTAGACATACCATGCAGATCTTTTCACTGTCTGCGTCACTACATCCAGCACTTCCTTCGTCTGAGACTTGAGGCAGTTTAACTGAAACAGCATGTGCCAAGGCCCTTTAATCCAGGAGTGCTTTACTTTCACATTGAACCAACATGGATAGTACACGCTAATGACGAATTTGACAATGAATTGCAGATTCTATCATTTCTTTCCTTTTAAGTTTGTGCTTTGACACCCAGATATTAAAAAGTATGTTTGCTGTGGTGAGCCAGCAGCTGTGGTTCACTGATCCAATCTCCAACAGAGCCAACTTGGCAGGAAGCACTCCATCCCTGAATGCACAGACAATCTTATAGCCATAGTGTTGATCAGTTGAGAGATCTTGAATGGCCTTGTCCATCAACTTGATCATTGGAGGGCCAACAGAGATCTGGGTGAAATTTGGATTAATATCCAAGTCTGTAGCAGAATCAAGGAACTTTCGAATTGGCCCAGAAAACTTGTGATCTGACCAAATAGGGCCATCAAGGTCAAAAGTGAGATGCCAGGGTAGTTCACCAGTGTGCAGGTTGCAAACTAACCAGACCAGTTTTCTCCCCATGTGTAGCTCCAGCTTCCTCATTACTTCACCATTCATACCAGTGTTGACATTTGTTGTGTTTCCTCCAATGGCCCTCAAGGTCTTATCAAAACCCGTCTTTTAGCCTGGCAAACAGGACCTTAGCAATCTGCTCAGCATGTGGTTCCTGCTTAGTTGCATATTCTGGGGTAAAGTGAAACAGATAGTTACTGCCAGGCTCACTAGCAATACTGTAGTGTTCTTCCTTGATCACCGCCCTCAGTTTCCATCATCACATTAGTCAGGTCAAACCTTTCATCTAAGATGATGCAGGAGATCCCCCGTCCTCCATGCATTTCTCCACAAACTCTTCACCCAGCTGTCTAATCAACTTCTACTGTGCTTCCTTGACCTTGTTCTCATCAATCACTTATGTCTTCTGTGATGATTGCTACATCAATCAGGGCTGCGGTTGCTAGAGCCTCAGTTGGCCTCAGCCCTAGGCCATAACTTACATTAGCAATGGCAGTGTTGGGAATTTTGTACCCTCGCTGCACTATTGGGGTCAGTTTCAGGGACAAACTCATCTTCAGCATTACTTCTCTTCAATCCCATAGCCTGATCACCAGGTACCAAATGTCTTTCAAAATCTTTCCTGGCTGCCTTCTCTGCTGATGCAGCAATTTCTTCCTAGTGCCTTCTCCTTGTCTCTGCCTTCTTTCCAATCTGATGCCTTTTCAATCTCCTCACCTGTCTCTTATTTACTGGCAGATCACGGCCTCCCATTTAGTTGGGTTCTTTACCTCCAACCTTCTCTTTCTGTCCCTTGATGTAAGCAAGATCATTCACAGGATCCTTTTTCTCTCTGCTGCATGATAAGTTAATGTGGGCTCGGATCCCACAGCCCTCACAGCCTCCCTCTCCACAACTGGCAATCTGA
Organism: Umbra pygmaea; assembly: GCA_016801145.1. Taxonomy (NCBI): domain Eukaryota; kingdom Metazoa; phylum Chordata; class Actinopteri; order Esociformes; family Umbridae; genus Umbra; species Umbra pygmaea. Next base: position 4,835 of record JACXGM010030493.1, read on the forward strand.
CACTTACATGTCAAAATATCAAATTAGTTCTCTAACTTCACCATGAACCTCTTTTTGGCATTACGTTTTCCCTTCACAAGAGAGGACGTTACTGCCTGATTCCAGACCTCCTTGAGCTTGGACATGATAGTTACCTTTTCATTGAGAGCAGGTGGCTTTAAAAGAGCATTAGCCTTGCTCCATTGTAAAATCAGACCAGGGTAGATGTCCTTCACCGGCTGGTCCACTGTGTAGTTCCTCCTGTCTTCTTCCATACCTACAATAGAACTAACATGCTAACGGATACCCAGCGCGCAGATGTGCTAGCTCAGAGGAGAAACTGTATGACACTAGATGGTACAGCTTTTCCCTCCATTGTACCAAACTCGTACCAAACCGTGATGTCTGACCCAAGGTATGAACCAAACCGTGACTTCTGTGAAACATTCCACCCCTACTATATTTCTATACGTTTTTTAAATCCCAGCTCTTTATCCCTTCCAAAAAGTGTTGCTTTTGTGCAGGATGATGTCCTATATCATTGCAAAGATAATCGCGTTTGACACTCTAGAGCAGGGGTCCCCAACCCTGGTCCTGGAGAGCTACCATCCTGTAGTGTTTCATTCCAACCACAAATAAGGTAGCCTTGTTCAGCTTATCAACCAGCTAATTATTAGAATCAGGTGTGCTCATTTAGGGTTGGAGTGAAAACAATCAGGAGAGTAGCTCTCCAGGACCAGGGTTAGAGATGCCTTCTCTAGAGCATCAATCGACTTTGAAGGGTAGCAAAAAAAATACAAAATGTAACAATATTCAACTGCAAGTTGATGTAGGTTAGGGTTATCAGATTTGTAAAACATATTAAGATTTGTGTTCTAAAAATAAAATACATTATTTGAACACCCCTCTCAATTGATTTACAAAAAATACAGAGTATGGCCCACCCTACTCTGGCATACTCTTTGTTGCTGTAACGTTAGCCTACTCCTTCTTTAACAACAGTTGCTCCCCTCTTCAGCTCTGGTAAATTAATCATTGCTGGTTGATGTAGGACACATCAATGTTACCACAGACATCATTTAAAATCATACACTGCCAAATACAGAGAACTTAACCTGGTGGCGATAGGCTTAATCAGCATTGTGTGAACTGGTTTGTCAAGGGCTGGAATGTAATGGACGTTTGTTTAAATGTAAATCTCCAGCACTCTAGCTTTTAACATTCAGTTTTGATGCAAAATAAAGTTTTTTCTTCACTGATAGCATTGTATTTCAACAATCAAAATAATCAGGTAAAAATTGAAACTGGTTAATTGTTTTGTATAGCAAAGGAGAAAATTCAAAGGTTTGACAACATGTCCCAAAGTAACTGCACAAACTACAGAAAACGTCTTATAAAGTACAGTGCTGTCCAGTCTGCAGTAAATCATTACATATGTAACTTTTCTATATTTTCATGTTTATTTTTAATAAATTGACTGTTCAGTATGCTATTGTTAGCTTGCAAATGGCTAACAGACATTGTAGCTTAGGTACCTGGCTGAGTGACTTGGGTTTGGTTGGCAAAGTATTGTTACTAATACCGTTCAAATTGATAGAAATTATTTTGGATGGGAAAGATAATTGTGGTGTTTTCATTCATTAAATGCTGGAAAACTGTAAGTTCATTGGCTGGTTAGCCTACTGTGAAGCTACTTGAGTTTCTTGTGCTTGGTTGGCTACAGTTAGCCTTTGGCTACTACTGCTGTTATGAAGGCTAATCCACAGATGCCTTGAACTCCTGATTGCCCAGACCACCTTATTTGCACAAGAAATCAAATCACCACTCCTTAGCCACTCCGTGACTTGTATATAGTCATGTTTGGCTTACTCCTGTTGTGCACCATACTTACAAAGAAAGTTCTTCATTAATCAAGTTGTCGTGCTTCTCCGCAGACATAAGCTACACAGATTTGGGGCGCTTCAAAAAAGTAACGCAACGCAAGCGGCTACGCCAGCAACTTTAACAGTACCTTTCATGGTGTTGAGGAGTTTGTTTTTGAGTCACGGAAGCCTCGTACACCTGCCTGGAAAACACTTACACTGCCACAAATGCTATAGCCACTTCTAGTAGATTTAATACACTACTAGGGGAATGCTGTTTCCGGTTGAATCAAAACCAATGGCATTGTCAAAAACAAAGTGTTCATGGTTCATGCCTTGAAAACAAGACCCTTACTACTACTTATCTGTGTGTTAACGCTGATCACCCTTTAAGGATTTCATTAACACCTGTATCCTTCAAAGATGGGTGGGACTATGGCTTAGGATAGTATGAAATATATTGGATGAACAAAGGACATCTTTGGGAAAAATCAGAAGTTCCATGTCTCAGAAGTTTCTTGACAGGCATATCGAAACTCAAAGCATCTTATCAAGTGTACCTCTAATTGCATGAAGCACGGAAACTGTTCATGATCAAATGTTAAAAAGGGAAAGTGGAGGGTCACAATTTAAGTCATTGCTCACTTTTTTAAAGCAACTATCAGTACTTCCCAGGGCATTATTTTCAATGGAAAGACTGTTTGTTTTGGCATACGGGAGATTGATTGTCTAGTCTGTGCATTGTTTGACAAACACTAAGCAAATCAGACCACAGGAAGACAGGAAATAGGGAATATCTTGTCTCCTCAGGGAATGTGTTCTTTGGCCTTTCTCCCTTAGCTTGAATAATTGATATAGAATTGATTTAAACTTAAATGGACTGCATAGCTTTTTAGGCAGGACACACTTTTAGACGATTACTTTAAAAATGTACATGTAATTATTTCGGCACAATCAGCACAACTGTACTCTTAGGTTTCAGTCCTGAGAAAAGAGTTGGGTGTGTGGTTTCAAATGTTGATAGAGATCTTAGGCTGCTTTCAGACAATAATAATACAAAAAAGGATCTATAGGATTGTCTTAACTTACATAATGATTTTCATAGCATTTTAATTTACATTGCAAGGGTCTGAGACAACATGTCTGCAGGATTGTTGGCGTCACTCAGAGAATCAATCACAGCATTCAAGCCCTCTATGTGTTCTGGAACCTGTTTAAACTCCCTTTTGATATAACTTGCTAGTTTGTTTACTTGTTAACAGTACCTCCTCCTATCAAACATGTGCAAGACATTTTGGTAATGATTCAATAAAAGCATCTGTTGGTTCAAGCCTTTTCTGATTAATCTTGGTAAATATATCGTAATATTAAAGAGCCCATAGCGAAGGAGAAAGATGTGTACTGTCACCTTTAAACCATAATTCAGTGTCTGGTTCAGCCCAATGTTAAATCACTGTCTCACGTGTTCTGTTATGATGGGGTAAGTGAATACGCTTATAAGTGATACATTCAATTACATTTTAAATATACAGTACATATAGACTTTTCTGTTAATAAAAACACAAGCAATATTCACAATAGTCTTCCTCTCTCCAACTGCAGTACACATGAATGCTTTAAAAGGCTATTTAGGCTGCAGACAGTGAAATAAATAGGTGTCTTGATCAACATCGACATTGCATTAAGGATTAAATGTCAAGCCATTTCATATTCAAGTTTATTTTAATGGTCTTCTGGTAACTACATCATGCGTGACCTGGTCTGTTCCTAAACACAATTAATTCAAGGGAAGGATGTTTGTATAGAAGCAGTTTGAAGTCTATCACTGAAAGATGCTGTCAGGATCAGAAAATGTATAATCCTCACTTACTACAGTAAAAGGCTCTGCTACAAACTCATTCCCTATCTATGCAAACCGTCATAGTGGGTGAGCGAGGGGTCCGCAATTGTGCACACTGCTGAAAGCAGCTGTGTTTTTTTGTGCTGGGCCTGTGGCTCTATTGTTCAAGCTTACCCTCCCAGTGGGAGAACTGGATATGCGAAAGAGAGACAGAGGGGCACAGGCTTCACAGGAAAGGGGAGCAAACTTTTCTGAAGTAAAATGGGAAAAAGCTATTATTTCTTTCTATTTTAACCTTGTTTTTCTAGTTGAGGGAGCTGGTAAGTGTAGGAAATTGGAGAAGGTGGAGGGAAAATACGTGGCCCTGAAACCTGAACAAAAGGCTTACAGCACGGTTACGGAGAGACAGAATGCTGTGTCACTGTCGCTTTCTGGGCTGCTCCCTGTAGAGAATTCAAATCAGCTTCTCAAGCCCCTCCCCCACAACATTTTAATCCTCTCCTCACTGCAAGCTGCTTGTCTTCTGAGCCCACCAGAGATGGGATTTGTGCGACTGTTTGCCCCGCTCTCCACGGAATGACAGCAATCTCCTGTTTGGGAAAAAAGAGAAAGTGAGGGGACGAGGAAACAAAAGTTCAGCCTTCTGCTCACAATGGGAGAGGCGTAAGTTAGGGTGTGAGTGACTGAGTGAGAGAGAGAGAGAGAGAGAGAGGGGTGCAACCTGGGAAAGAGATCAGCAGTAATAGAAGACTGCAGGTGGATCCTGACTCCTCACTCTGAAGAAAGGAAGGAAAGATTTGCGGCTTATCTCCTCATCAGCTGTCTGTCTCCGGTCAGTAGTACAGTACTATGCTGAACGTATGTAGGTGGGTGTGTTTGTGTATGGGTGTGCCATTTGTCAGATCTACGATACAAACAGCTGTGGGTGCCAACTGTAATTTTAACTGACCACAGCAGAAAGTGTATGTTTACTTGCTTAACCAGATTGAGTGGTTGGTTGCTAAGCCTAGATAGTGTAATGTTGTTTACGGGTGGTAAGCCAGATAGTGTGTAGTTTGTTTGATGGTTAAGAAACTAGAATTAAGTCTACTGCCTATGTAAGGTATTGTCATGCATAGGATCTTAGACGCTATGTATTTTTGGGGGACGTTGATTGTTGCAATTGTACATTCTTACCTAAAGAGATGAACACATTTTTAAGGTCCAGATAGAATCTTTTCTATGACGCTGTGGTGGATTAAGGTAAAACCCTTTACAAGAGAACTTTGTCAGTGGACTTGTCATTTAGGAGGGAAATAACAATGTGAGGCACAATCCTGTGTTTAGTTCTGTGAGCTTCGAATGGGATATGTGATAAGTATATATTCAGCCCCCCTCAAGTGTCAGGGTGTTTTGGGGGAGGGGTGTGTCTTTCTGGTTTCGTGTGTGCATGTGCCAGCCTCTTAAAAATGCCACACCGATAAGAGCAGACTTATCTCCTACCTGCTGGAACGTACTGCACTGATATTCTTAGTGGGTAGGACAGAGCAGGCGACACATCAAAGTGGTAGGTCTAACTTGTCAAATAGTTTTTGAATCCTTTTATAAGGTACGGTAATCATGCTAGGCCTGATCTATAGATGTGGGACTTGAAAAAAAATCTTGATTGGATGCTTTTCATTTAAGAGTAGATGCTTTGATGTTTCCATTTGGGCCAACGGTGCTAGGTAGAGTTATTTAGCTTTGTTTCAACGGGGCTAGGTAGAGTAATTAACTTTGTTTCAACGAGGGTAGGTAGAATAATTTAGCTTTGTTTCAATGGGGCTAGGTAGAGTAATTTAGCTTTATTTCAATGGAGCTAGGTAGAGTCATTTAGCTTTGTTTCAACAGAGCTAGGTAGAGACATTTAGCTTTGTTTCAACAGGGTTATGTACAGTAATTTAACTTTATTTCAACTGAGCTAGGTAGAGTAATTTAGCTTTATTTCAACAGAGCTAGGTAGAGTCATTTAGCTTTGTTTCAAAGAGGTTAGGTAGAGTAATTTAGCTTTGTTTCAACAGGGTTAGGTAGAGTAATTTAGCTTTATTTCAACAGAGCTAGGTAGAGTCATTTAGCTTTGTTTCAACAGGGTTAGGTAGAGTAATTTAGCTTTATTTCAACGGAGCTAGGTAGAGTCATTTAGCTTTGTTTCAACAGGGTTAGGTAGAGTAATTTAGCTTTATTTCAACGGAGCTAGGTAGAGTCATTTAGCTTTGTTTCAACAGGGTTAGGTAGAGTAATTTAGCTTTATTTCAACGGAGCTAGGTAGAGTCATTTAGCTTTGTTTCAACGGAGCTAGGTAGAGTCATTTAGCTATGTTTCAACGGGGCTAGGTAGAGTCATTGAGCTTTTTTTTAAGGGGCTAGGTAGGGTAATTTAGCTTTGTTTCAACGGGTTTAGGTAGAGTAATTTAGTTTGTTTCAACGGGGTTAGGTAGAGTAATTTAGCTTTGTTTCAACGGGGCTAGGTAGAGTCATTTAACTTTGTTTCAACGGGGCTAGGTAGAGTCATTTAGCTTTGTTTCAATGGGGCTAGGTAGTCATTTCGCTTTGTTTCAATGGGGCTAGGTAGAGTCATTTAGCTTTGTTTCAAAGGGGCTAGGTAGAGTTATTTAGCTTTGTTTCAACGGGGCTAGGTAGAGTTATTTCGCTTTGTTTCAGTAGAACTTTGTTTCAACAACTAACTCCTAGTGGATTAATTCATCTTTAAGACTATTAAAAATATATATTTATTTTATATAAATATATTTATATTAATATATTAATATTAAATATATTAGTTCCTTCTTTATTTGCCTCCAGGATGCAGGCTCATCCCTGAATTATGTCACTCTGTTGTCAACAGGAAAATATTTCATGAGGTAGGTAATTGTTGTTAATCATATTGGTGTCATGCAGACCTGCTGATGGAAGAAACAACAGTTTAGACCAGCAAGTTACAGGCATAGACACTTTAGCTAGTTTATATTAGCTTATTTGCTATGTAGAACATAATGACAAGCTAGCTGAATATTCATACTCAAATTCTCATGTGCCAACACAGGCAGTTATTTAAACTAAACTTTTGGTTTATTTATATGGTGAAGTCTAGCTACAGTGGCCCGATAACATAACACAGATTGTTACTAATTGAAGTTAGTTATCTACTGGCTGTAGATCATCAAAACCAAGCACACAATTAGCAAGCAACTGAATAGTAGTGGAATGGCTAACCTATAATCCTACTGGTCTGTTTAGCATATCACAACAGACAGGTTGTCAAGATGAATCAGGTATTGTTGTTGAGTACCTCAACATCTCCTCTGAAGGAGCTGAGTATGATTGATCTGTTGAGACCTGCACTAATGCCATGACGTCCTCAGGGCAGACAAACCCATCACTGCTCACTCTTGACCACTCTAAAAGTTAAGAAGTGTACCAAAATAGAAGATAACGGTACTGAATAAAAAAAACGCTACATAATTGTTGATTGCATGAGACAAAATAAAAGATTCTAGACATTATCCATCCTAGGTGAAATCTGTAGTTAAGCACCTAGTGAATTTTATTTCGGTATAACACTTTCCTTGTTTGAACTGTAAAGGATAAATCTTTGAATTTGTTGCATTCTATCACAATATTTTATTTCTGTATTTTGAGCCAGCAGAGTTAAGAAGTAAATGTCATCAACGCAATCCTCTGATACATTGCTCCCATGTCCAGCAGTTAATTAGTAGTGACAGCAGCTCTCGTTGAAAATGGTCGGTCTGACCGATACCTTTTCAGTATCACCCTGTATTCTGTAGCTTATTATATCCAGTGTTGGAAGTTCAAGGTCATGCACTATTATTGTAATGCAGGTTTTGGTTGACCTGGAAAAAGATGTAGGTTTGAAATCAAGATCCGAAGCTAGTCAAGATGGTATCCCAGGGCCACAGGTCATGTGACCTATACATGTCCTCTCTTGTCCTCACTGTATTATCCATTTAACAGTTGTTTAACTGATTTTTTGCAGAAAGCATTGTGATATTTTAGTATGCTCTCTCTACACATTTTTATTTCCTTTTCAGTGTGCACATTTTCAACAATATTTCTATGGAAGGGAATTATGGGTGGGGTTAGAAAACAACAGCTTATAGCAGCACCCTCATTGCTGTGCATGTATTTAAGTTTTCCCTCATGATACTGTTTTTTGTGCTTAGTATAATGTTTTAAAGTAAGAAAGCATTAAGTTATTTTATTGCATGGTGATAAGTTTATGAAATATATGCTCTCTTTCAACAAAAGCAGGGCCCAAAGTGTCAATATTTTGTGTGGCCACCATTATTTTCCAGCACTCCCTTAACCCTCTTGGGCATGGAGTTCACCAGAGCTTCACAGGTTGCCGCTGGAGTCCTCTTCTACTCCTCCACTTCTGGCCAGTCTAACCTCTTTAACCTCAGCTTCTTTAGCAAGGCAGTGGTCACCTTGGAGTTGTGTTTGGGGTTGTTGTCATGTTGGAATACTGCCCTGTGGCCCAGTCTCTGAAGGGAGGGGATCATGATCTGCTTCAGTATGTCACAGTCAGGGTGGGAAATTAACACCCGCCACCCGCCAATGGCGGGTAGATTTTCACATTGGCGGGTAACATTTCCCTATCTACCAGCCACTCTGGCGGGTGAAATGTACAACATATAATACGTTTTTTGTTTTTTTTATTCGGCTACTTTAAACATTACTTGTTTCGGATTGGAGAGAAATGCGTTTGACAAAAATGCGG
>JACXGM010030494.1:0-13270 GCA_016801145.1 Umbra pygmaea
CACACACACACACACACACACACACACACACACACACACACACACACACACACACACACACACACACACACACACACACACACACACACACACACATACACACACACACACACACACACATACACTCACAAACACGTGTAAAATATATGTATAAATAAAATTGGAATTTTCAACTGTAAGGGATTCAGCACATGTTCAAAGCTCCCTGTGTACCCTGGGAAGATTGAAACCCATCCTATATAGGTGACAGCAGGAGTCATAACACCTGTGACTCTTCTATTGCAGGTGGAGTGGTTTCAGCAACAAGTTATCCATCAGAGAACTAAGAGGAACTCCAGAGCCAGCCACATCTACTCCATTGATGTCCGGACCAAACCCATTGACCCAGGCCAACCTAAACGGACCCAGAACCAGACCCAGGCGCCAGCCTTTAATGACCCCCAGTGGAAGAGCTTGTGGTATATTGTAAGTTTACTCATTTGAACACACAAATCATCCTTTGTTTCTACCTTGAGGTAACCACTAATCTGGTAAAACAAACAGGATTTCCTAGGAATACAGTTAAGATACAATTAAAACAATATTTGAATAGGGTCTTACAAATATGCGACATGTGTGATTTATACAGGTTTGCTGGCTTTCTATTTTTAAGGACAATACCTATTAGGCCTGCTAAAAGTAACAGCTAAATTATTCAACTACAGTTGTATGCAAAGGTTTAGGCACCCCTGACAATTTCCATGATCTTCATTTGTAAATAATTTGGTGTTTGGATCAGTAATTTCATTCTGATCTATCAAATAACTGAAGGACACAATAATATTTCACTAGTGAAATAGAAAATGTGTAATATGCATCAAAACAAAATTAGAGAGGTGCATAAAATTGGGCAACCCAACAGAAATTTCACATCCATATTTAGCAGTAATAACAGCATCTAGACACTTCATATAGCCTGTGATGAGTGTCTGGATTCTGGATGAACTTATTTTGGACCATTCCTCCTTGCAAAACATCTCCAGTTCAGTTAGGTTTGATGGTTGCCAAGCATGGACAGCCTGCTTCAAATCACCCCACAGATATTCAATGATATTCAGGTCTGTGGACCGGGATGGCCATTGTACTTGTAGATTTTGAGCAGTGTTTTGGGTCGTTGTCTTGTTGAAATCTCCAGCCCCGGTGTAACTTCAACTTTGTGACTGATTCCTCTACATTATTCTTAAGTATCTGCTGATATTGATTTGGAATCCATGCAACCTTCAACTTTAACAAGATTCCCAGTACCGGCACTGGCCACACAGCCCCACAGCATAATGGAACCTCCACCAAATTTAACTGTACTTAGCAAGTGTTTGTCTTGGAATGCTGTGTTCTTTTGCCACCATGCATAACGCCCCTTGTTATCACCAAAGAACACCATCTTTGTTTTATCAGTCCTCAGCACCTTCTACCAAAATGAAGCTGGCTTGTCCAAATGTGCGTTTGCATAACTCAAGTGACTCTGTTTATGGCGTGTGTGCAGAAAAGTCTTCTTCTGCATCACTCTCTCATACAGCTTATCGTTGTGCAAAGTGCACTGAATTGTTGAACGATGCACAGTGACACTATCTGCAGCAAGATGATGTTGTAGGTGAAAATTTGGATAGAAAGAGTGCTGCAATGGCATTACGGGTTTATCAAATTTAATACGCGTGGTGCTCAGTGGAAAGCAGGGTGGGATTGAAATAGGAACCAAAAAAGAAGTTGTAACTTCTGAAAAAAATCCACAGCACTCAACTGAAAATGAGTAAAAAAGCCTTTAATAAATAAACATGGCAATCTAAAAACACCGACGCGTTGCGGCTCGCAGGCCTTCTTCAGGGTGCATTTGAAGACGACATAGACACAATTCATTTAAATACAAAATGACAAGGGAGGAGTCAAAATTGAACCAATAAAAAATACTATGTCCAATAATATTTTTTGCATAGATAATACCAAATATTGATACTATGAATAACCCTTATGATTATTAGATATGAAGCAGCTAAAGCTATAAATCAATAGGGTCAAAACAAGCTTATTTTACAAAAAAGGGGTCAGGTCTATTTCATCATTAAGCCCAGGAGGGGCAGTAGCTCTCAAAACATAAATCCAAAACGACTCTCTCTGAAGGAGACGTTTAAGACGATCTCCTCCTCTCTTATTAATTGCAATTTCTTCAATTACCATAATTCTTAAAGACTCTGCATTTTTATGTCCCACTGCGTGAAAATGTACAGCCATAGGATAATTTTCATTTTTCGTTTTTATAGCGTATTTGTGTTCTGCCAGACGATCCTTTAGTCTTCTTTTTGTACGGCCAATATAAAAACAACCGCAAGGACAGTCTAACCTATAGACTACAAACATAGTGTTGCAATTGGCGAATTGTTTGATTTGGTATATTCTGTTCTTGTGTGTATCGTAAAAGGTTTTAGCTTTGTTGATGTTAAAACAATGATTGCAGTGTCCACAGGGAAAAGTGCCTACAGGTTTAGCCAGCCAATTAGTTTTAATAATAGGAGCAAGATGACTACGTACCAATTTGTCACGCAGAGTGGGTGCGCGTCTATAGGAAAACGAAGGCGGTTCTTTGAAAACATCCTTGAGGAGTGGATCACTCTCTAGGATACCCCAGTTTCGTTTGATTATACTTTTTATTTGAGTAGCTTCCTTACTGAATTGAGTCACAAAATAGATATGATTGGACTTTGGGACTTTTGTTTTTTTCATCAGCAAACTCTTCCTTTCCAGTGATGTGGTTTTCTTAATCGATTGGTTTAAAATACTTGTTCTATAATGTCTCTGTGTAAATCTCATTTTCATGTCCATAGCTTTTCGTAGAAAGTCGGTTTCTTCATCACAGATACGACGTAGCCTTTGGAATTGCCCAAATGGGATATTCTTAATAAGGCTGGGGGGGTGGAAACTTTCAGCCCTGAGAATGGTGTTTCGGTCCGTAGGTTTTCTGAAGATTGTTGTATGCAATAGACCATGACTTTTAGTGATTTTCAAATCCAAAAAATGAATTTCAGTTAGACTATATTCCATAGTGAGTTTAAGATTCTCATTAGTGCCATTTATGTAATTGAAGAACTGTATCAAATCACATTCCGATGATTGAAAAAATAGGATGATGTCATCAATATATCTACCATACCAAAGTATTTTGCTCAGAAAAAGATTGGAATCGTTAAAAATATGCATTTTCTCCCAAAGTCCTAAAAACAGATTTGCGTAAATGATGTTGTAGGTCTTTGGAAGTGGTCTGTGGGCTGTTTTTGACCATTCTCACCATCTTTCGCCTTTGCCTCTCCAATATTTTACTTGGCCTGCGACTTCTGGCCTTAACATGAAATGTGCCTGTGGTCTTCCATTACCTCACTATGTTCCTCACAGCGGACACTGACAGCTTAAATCTCAGCGATAGCTCTTTGTAGCCTTCCCCTAAACCATAATGTTGAACAATCTTTGTTTTCGGGTCATTTTAGAGTTGTATTGAGGCTCCAATGTTGCCACTCCTCAGAGGAGAGTCAAAGAGAACAACAACTCGCCAATTGTGTGTTCCAATTAAAAATGACAAGAGTGCCCAAATGTATGCACCTTTCTAATTTTGTTTTGTCGCATATTGTACATTTTCTGTTAATCCAATGGACCTCATTTTGCTACCGAAATATTACTGTGGCCTTCAGTTATTTGATAGATCAAAATGAATTTGCTGTTCCAAACACCCGATTATTTCTAAATAAAAATCATTGAAATTGTCAGGGGTTTCTAAACTATTGCATATGATTGTAAATCAATGAAAATTATTTTCAAAACATGGCTGGTGAGCAGCACTGCAGTGAGGGCTCTCAGGGCTGTTCATCCTACATGAACATCGAGGCAGCCTGGAGGAGGGGCCCCACAGGGAAGGGAGTGGTGGTGGCCATCTTGGATGACGGAATCGAGAGAGAGCATCCCGACCTCAAGCAAAACTATGTAAGTGCCTTGCGTCCGTCTCTTCCAAAGACTTCACAAGGACATTTATTAAAATAAATTAAAATAAAGTCCCGAGCTTGGACAATATGCAGTCAAATCTCATGACCAGGAGCTTTTTAAGGTCAAAGCGGACTATTAAAACGCAGGATAAACGTCTAGTCCACTTTAGTGTTTAGACACTGCCTGGTTGATTTGTGAGTAAATAGGCTCTGACTGAGAGAGGAGCAGACTACACATTCGTAATGCTAAGAAATTACATTTGTGAAGCACTTTTCTATATACAAGAATAATCTCAAAGTGAATAAAAGTGTTAAATTGTAAAAATTGAAGTCTAGAAGAAAGGGCAAGTCAGCTGATGAAGATCTGTCTTAAGGCCTGCTTTGAAAGCATCAACAATGTCAACAACCACAAGGTGGTCTTCTTTAAAAGCACTCATAGTAGTTCCAAAGTAAACAAAAGTAGTTCTGATGCCGTCTTACATGTGAAGAAAAGTAGTTCTGAAGCCACATTACATGTGAAGAGTCGTTGTTCTGAAGCTGTGTTACAAGTGAAGGAAAGTAGTTTTGAAGCCACGTTACATGTGAAGAGATGTAGTTCTGAAGCTGTGTTACATGTGAAGGAAAGTAGTTCTGAAGCCACATTACATGTGAAGAGATGTAGTTCTAAAGCTTTGTTACAAGTGAAGGAAAGTAGTTCTGAAGCCACGTTACATGTGATGAAAAGGCACATCTACTGATGGTTTGGAGCTGGGTCATTGATGCATAAAATGGAGGCTTGACCTTTGGATGCGTGAAGGGTCATATGTGGAGAGAGGATCAGACTGGCAGGTCCGTTGCCATTTAGAGCTTTTTAGTCTGGGAGGACAATCAATTGTTTGAGAGACAGGAAGCCAATGGGGTCAGCAAGGATGGGGGGGTGTGGGCAGACGTATTTGTTTCTGTCAGGATTCTTGCAGCACTATTTTGAATGAGATTAAATTTATGAATTGAGTTAGCAGGCAGGCCACCAAGTACTGCATTCCTATAATTAATTCTGGAGAAAACAAATGCATGTTAAGCTATTTTGTAATTTGTAAGCGATGGTCATGGGCTAGAGAGGTTTTTCAGGAGATAGAATGTTTAAGAGACATGGCGAATAATGCCTTTAGAGGAGAGTGCAAATATCCCACCCAGTTTGGTGATGGCTGAGGAGAGGGGAATTATGTGGAGCCTCTGGCAGGGCAAACGGTGCCCTGTACGCCGATATACTGTACGCCTGTGTGGAAATGGAGACTGTGCTAACTCAAGATCTGGCTAATTAACAGCATTTAAAACAGAAACCAAATGGGTCCTAGCAAGAACCAAACCAGATCAGGTCAGATTGGAGGACACTTAATAATTATTATTATAAGCGATTTGTAGTTATATATTCCTTTTTATAACTGTATTGTAGGATTCTTTTGCCAGCTATGATATCAATGGGAATGATGACGACCCGACACCCAGATATGATTCCAGCAGTGACAACAGGTCAGTCTTGTGTTCAAAATGCAGATTGTTCATAGTTATGGATACTGTGTTTCAATCAGACTGTATTTCAAAGCTGGAAAAGAATACTGAAGCAACAGGAAACATTAATATAATTTGGGTTAATAAATTATGGCAATGTTTTGAAGGGGTTGATACATTTTTCATTAGGGCAAATCGAATTGAAATTGCAAACGTTAGGGGCCTTTTTATACCTTGAGTCAAGTTTCATAAAACAACTTACATTTTTGCTCACACTTATGCTCATATATTATGTTCATATGCATATATAAATATTCACAGAATGTTTCTATTCTTGCCAGTTTGATGTTGTACATGTAGTCTTCTCATACATATGCAGCTAAGTTAACATTGTGTACACTGTTTTTATTGTTCTGTTAAGTCATGGGACCAAATGTGCTGGGATGGTTGCTGCTGCAGCAAATAATTCCCATTGCTCCATTGGTATCTCCTTCAACGCTCGGATAGGTGGTGAGTCGACGTGACAGGTTATAAGTTCATCAAATGTTCAGGGTGCTTATTAGTCACTTCCATTAACATGCAAAGTGTGTTCTTCTTGGTACCAACACACAAGACATAAAATAATAACATAAAGTTTAAAATGTACAGGTAGTTCAAGTTCAGTTTTTCAAATAGTCACTGGTCCTGACAGCACAGAATATTACATATTGAATAGGCAGGCGTACGGAGGACGCTGAAGGTGTCCTTTAGTTTAGGTGATATAATCGAAATAGAATCTAATTTCAGTCAGTCTATTCCTATAGGTGACACATCCTATGTTGTGAATGCTAAGGCTTTTATGGTCCCGCCCCACCTGTATTTGTAGGCATTCGTATGCTGGACGGAGATGTAACGGACATGGTGGAGGCCCAGTCGCTGAGCTTCAGGCAGCAGCATATTGATATCTACTCTGCCAGCTGGGGGCCGGAGGATGACGGGGCGACAGTAGAAGGACCTGGCCCTCTGACTCGCCTGGCCTTGGAAAATGGCATACGCACTGTAAGTTAGTGTGTGTTAGTGTGTATCTGTGCTGCTTGTGTCATCTGAATGTGTCTGATGATCCTGAATCGGAATACCTGTTTGTCAATGTGTCAATCTTTGGCCTCAGACTGTATGTTTACTTCTAGGGCTTATCTTGATCTTCTTATCAATGTGTAAATAACATTAATATATGAATCATTAATGTCTCGTCATGCTTGGCATTAATTAGAGCTTATGCTCACAATCCTTACCTAAACCAATAGCAAGGGGAATATCTGCAAAACCAATCTGATTCCAAATCCTATAAAGCCTTAAAGGTCAATCGACCAAAACATTGGTTCTGTGATCCTTCAAAAAATAAATTGTGAGGATTTGTGATACCAGAGTTTACCTTTGTGCTAAGGGTTATTATTCCTATTGAGTTTTGTAAATATAGCTTTTACCAATGTGTAAACCTATTTTTTACTGCCCAAAGAGAACCCTTTTAACTACTATTCCCATGAACCTCTAGGGTAGGGAGGGGCGTGGCTCCATCTTCGTGTGGGCATCAGGTAATGGTGGACTGAATGGTGACCATTGTTCCTGTGATGGCTACACCAGCAGCATCTACACCATCTCCATCAGCAGCACCACACAGTGTGGGGCCAGGCCTGCCTACTTGGAGTCTTGTCCCTCCACACTGGCATCCACCTACGGCTTCAGTTCCACAGATGGAGACAGAGCTAGAATGGTGAGAGGAGCTGCAGACCTTGTTCACGGTCAATTCCATTTCAGGTCAATCAATTGAGTTTATTTCTAAAGAGAAAGGAATTGGCCCCATCCAGGCAGCAGGCTATATTTCAGAGGCAAACTTTGATTAGATTATTTGATTTGATACCATAGTTGCAAATGGTAATTATTGATATAAAAAATTCATAGAATGTGTAATAGTGCAGTCTGTAACTTTGCATTCAATTTCAGCTCAAACATTTATATGTTCTGAAATATGTACTTGTTTTGGAAGCAGCGACTCTTCAAAGCCTTGAATGATTTCATCAGGTTAACCTCCTAAAACATGTACAGTAACATACGTCACAGCTGAAATACAGATGCTAGACTGCAAGGTGCAAACCAATGTTCAGCCCAAAAATTGCAACATATCCTAGAGTAATTGGAAGAGGAAAGTGTGGAATCAAAAAATGAACATGCATTTCAACATATGAGTGAAAAAAGGAGGTGATGTGTGTGGTACTGTGTGTTTGGGCAAGTGTCTAGCTCACTTTTCTTCATTGAAGTGTGCCTCCGTGTTGTTAAAGTAACATCCTTACCTGTAATTCCACGACTTCCGATCAGAAAAAAAGATTATACAAAAATGGATAAAAATGGATTAAAGCTGTTAAATTTGACGAAGGCAACACGTTTAAAATCAAGTGCAGGTCTACATTGGTGTGTGGGCAACATTTCAACCCTGATGACTCAAGTTTCCAGTCGAACAGTTTTTTTTTTGCTGTGAGAAAGGCCTATTAAGTAATATGAATGTAAGTAAGATAATGTTAATTTGTCTAATTACTTTTGTTCCTGTAAATGGGGGTGGGGGGGGAACTGTATAAAAAGAGCTGTAATTTATATAATTCATACACCTATGGTTTGTAGACGTAAAAGTTTATAGATGTAAATCTTAGTCATTATTTTATAAAGAATTAAGAGCTATAAAAACAAATCTTGTGTAACGGTCTAATAATTACTAGTGTCACAGGCCAGGCAGCTACATCTTTGAATGTCTACAGTAGAGCTCTCTGGACAACTTCATATAAAAATGTGCACACATGCCAGAGTTGGTGTAGCGGTCTAAGATCCCGACTCCGTTTCACACACGATCCCTGGCTACGGGGGTTTGAGCCCTCATCTGTCAGTGCTCTTCCTCTCTGTCTCCCCCTACCTGACTTCTGCTTCCTCCTGTCCTGTATGAATACAAACAAAACAAACAAGCAGAGGGAGATGACATGTCACGGTGTTGGTGTAGAGAGTGGGAGAACAAAAACAGGTAGCTGGTTGTTTACATCATTTAATAACAAAAAGGAATCCGGGGAGCATATAAAAAAGGAGGTTGCAATGTACGGTCTAGGCGAATGCACAATGGATATATATGTGTAGCCTACGTGCTCTCAACAGTGGCATGGGACACTGATAGCTATACACAAATAAAGAGTGTGCGCATTACTTCCAAACTTAAACGACTCACTTTTCACAACAAGCCTTCAATGGAGCTCTTGGATCACCTTCTCACACAATATAACACAAGTTAAACAAACAGAATCGGTAACACTTTATAATAACCATCATTTATAGATGGTAAATTGATAGTTAACTAATGGTTAGTAAATTGTTATTTCACTATTAACAAATAGTTATTTTACTGTTAACAAGTCATTATTAATGCTATAAATGCTATAAATTAACAGTTTATTGTTGCACACATTATATCAATTATATACAATATTAGTTATTGGTTATTGATTTACAAAAAAAGGTAAACCTCGAAGAAACTGTTTAGAAACATCTATAAACATTACCTAAATAGATGGACGAGATATTCCCAAAACTTTGTTAATGTTTACTAATTGGTTTGTAAACCGTATCCAAACATAGGTTAGTTCAGTTTACCTTTATTTCACCAGGCAAGTTGACTGAAAACACATTTGCAGCAACGGCCTGGGGAGAAGGGGGGGGTGAATGAATAAATTGAGAGATAGGGATGATTAGGTTGCCATGATGGTATGAGGGCCAGATTGGAAATTTGTCCAGGACACCAAGTTTAACACCCCTACTGTTACGAATAGTGCCATGGGATCTTTAGTGGCCACAGAGAGTCAGAACACCCGTTTAACATCCCATCTGAAAGACGGCACCCTACACAGGGCAGATGTCCCCATTACTGCCCTGGGGCATTGGGAATGATCTTTAGACCAGAGGGAAGAGTGCCCCCTACTGGCCCTCCAACACCACTTCCAGCAGCACTGGTCTCACATCCAGGGACTAACCAGGCCCGACTCTGCTTAGCTTTAGAAACAAATCAGCAGTCCAATACAGGGCTCTATTCTGCTGGCCTATATGATTATTATAAAATTACAATTGATGATTATAATACATGGCTAAATGGTTTAGAAACACTTAGGTAATTAATACTTTGTCAGGGGTTAGTAATTGGTTTGTACACCGTCTATAAATATTGTCTGGATGGTTATTATAAAGTTGCAAAAGATGATTATAATACATTGCTATAGGGTAAATAAATACTTTATGAACTATTTACAAATGTTATCTAGTTGGCCATTGTAAAGTTACGACTGATGTTTACAATACTTTACAATTACTAAATTAATGGTTTGCAAACCATCTATATGAATTATTGGAATGGCTATTATAAAGTTGCAACTGATGTTTGTAATAATTAGTCAATGATGAATAAGTGGTCTATAAATCATCAAGTAACTTTATTTGGCACCTTTAAATCTGTTATTGATGTTCCATAAAACAGTGATTTGTGCAATGATAATAGGATGTCTTATTAGCAAATTGAACACTGTTTGGATACGGTTTACAAACCAATTAGTAACCATTAACAAAGTAATCAGAATATATAACTATCAATTTACTATCTATTAATGATGGTTATTATAATGTGTTACCACAGAATCAATGACCTACACCTCTCTCTAGTCTGGGCAGCTTATATGCAAACAGCTAATAGAACATGAGAGCTACAAGATACCAGCCTCACCTAACCTACACCCTATCTTTAGCAAATGCCCAAACTAGAGAGAGGTGTCACATGCTTAAAGGGACATTACACATATATTAAGAAACTAAACCACCATGCAATGCACTGAATACCTACAATACATGTTAACGGACTTACCAATATAAATATAGTCCATGAACAGTCTCTGTACGCCAGCCCTCCCTGGGCTCGGTGTTACATGACATGACTGCTTTTAAACTACTGCTTCATAAAACGTGTGGGCACAATTCCCACCAAAGTTTTACGATCCACCAAATCCGTGATTGGTTGTAAAAGTTGTTATTCTGAAGAGAACACTCCCCAGAACTTTTATTTTCTTTGTGTTAAACTAATACCTAGGTACTGCACCTTATGTGTCGATTCTATAGGCACTCAAAATAACTATCTTTATCTTGCAGGTAGCATTGGATCTGAAACAAGGCTGTGGAACAGACCAGTCTGGGACCTCATTCTCTGCCCCGATGGCAGCAGGGGTCATCGCACTCACCCTGGAGGCCAAGTAACAAATTCTCCTATAGATATCATCCCTGCTCTCTGTGTCTATAATATTATATGTACAAAGTCATCACCACAATACAGTCGTTTACAATAGAAAATGCCATGATTACTGCACTTCCATGTATGTCTACGAGACCATTAGAAGCCCCTAGCCCAAGTTACTGAACTGAGAATACTGTGCTAACATTACTGCTATTATCGGGGGTTCCACGTCACTGCATTGCAGGACAAGCTACATTATGATAGTCAGTGGTTCAAGCCTGACTATGGCTTCTTCAACTTTGCCCGGAACCTCCAGCACAAATATGTATAGCGCATTTTTCAGATAAACAAGTGAAATTATTTGCCTTGCCACGTTGGTCTTCAGAGTCTCCTTGTGTACTAAACTGGCGCATTTAAAATCAATTGCGGAAGTATAGTTGGCGAGTGTTATCATCCCACACATCTGTACAGGGAGTTGCAGAGCTGTCGACAAGGCAGGTTTAGAGGGAAATTGGACAAGACCAATTGTGAGGGGAGAGAAATGGCAAAAAATATATATGATATGAATTGTTGTTCATTTGTGTGTGGCCTTGTTCCAGCCCACTGCTTACTTGGAGAGATGTGCAGCACATTATCGTCAGAACCTCGCAGGCCAATCACCTGAGTGCTCCGGACTGGCATACTAATGGAGCTGGATACCAGGGTACCTGATTCCATTCAAATGATCCCCCATGCCCCAATAATTAAGCTTGTGTTCCTTTAGCACTCAGAGAACCAGAGGTGATTTACTTTATTTGTATGTATTTTCTCATTATTTTTCATTGAACTTCAAGGACACATGCAAGGGTTTGATGAAAAACTAAATGTTTTAAAGATAAGGCTGGCCAATCATTAGTGTACTGAATCTCACCACGATAAATGAAAAACATCCCCATTTAAGATTTTCCTATCTGATCGGCTGACTAATTGTTTCATTGATTGCTTGCTTACTTCATTGATTGCTTGCTTTCTTACTTGAGTCATTGATCCACTCATCTCTGTGTTTGTGCATTTGTTCTTCCTTCCATCAGTTAATTCATTCCATCTTTCATTCATTTACTTATTCACTGGCAGTGAGTCACATGTATGGCTTTGGGCTGCTAGATGCAGAGAACATGGTGAAGGAAGCTGAGAGATGGAGACTGGTCCCCTCCCAGCATGTGTGTAAGGAGGCTCCAGTCCAACACAGCAGGTAGCTAGAATGACTGCTATCCATGGCGGACAACAATCCTCTATTCTGTTTGAAGCCTCCCCATCTATTCATCTCCACAGACCATCCTTATTCACTGTTGGCATGGGAATTCCCTTACAATTCCTCTGTGCTGCTTTTGTCATTTTTGTCTCTGTTTTCCTCTTGTCTCTTTCTGTTTCACGCGTTTTCTTTCACCCGCTTCCCACTCTCCTCTATGTTCTATTTATTCTCTCTCTCTATGTTTGTCTCTGTGTCTCTCTTTCTCTGGCATTATCATTCACCTCCTCTCTCTCTCTCTCTCTCTCTCTCTCTCTCTCTCTCTCTCTCTCTCTCTCTAGAACCATTTCTCCAGGCCTCGTACTGAGGACTGTGCATCAGTCCACTGGCTGTTGGCGTCATCCGCTCCAGCGCATTGTTTATCTGGAGCATGTAGTCATCCGCGTCACCATCAGCCACAGTCACAGAGGCGACCTCTCCATCACACTCAGGTCACCCGCTGGGACTGAATCACAGCTCCTGGCACCGAGGTAGGACTTGGACCCTGCTCACACTTCTGGGTGAAGCCAAGCTGAACAGTACAGTGCAGGGCTCGTTACTATTCCACCATAGATGCTGTGAAACGAACACAGTACATGTTAGGTTGGCAAAATAATATGAAAAGGGTATTTTATTAAAGTACTCCAAAAATATTGAAATATTTGATGTAAATGAGAGACTAGTGGATGTGTTAAGGGAGCTGAAGTGATAGTTCAGTTCAAAATAATGCAGTCAGATATTTTTCTCACCTAAAACGTGATCTGATGTGTGGATTCCATGTTCCACGCCATCTGGTTTATACCCCACCAACAGCCCTTACTCAGTGCCATATAAATAGGAATGGTAGTATCCACACAGCAGATGGCGTGGGACATTGGATGACATTTTGGGTCTAAAAAAAATACAGAAAAATTATCTTCCAGAAACAGCTTAATTTTGCACCTAAGTTATAGTTGCAGCATATTATTATACAGTGGTTGTGATACAGTCGTGTTCATTGTGGTCAGTATTATACAGTGGTTGTGATACAGTCGTGTTCATTGTGGTCAGTATTATACAGTGGTTGTGATACAGTCATGTTCATTGTGGTCAGTATTATACAGTGGTTGTGATACAGTCATGTTCATTGTGGTCAGTATTATACAGTGGTTGTGATACAGTCATGTTCATTGTGGTCAGTATTATACAGTGGTTGTGATACAGTCATGTTCATTGTGGTCAGTATTATACAGT
>JACXGM010030495.1:0-13269 GCA_016801145.1 Umbra pygmaea
TAGCAGAGACTCTACTAGATATACAGCACCACTCTATAGCAGAGACTACTAGATATACATCACCACTCTATAGCAGAGACTCTACTAGATATACATCACAACTCTATAGCAGAGACTCTACTAGATATACAGCACCACTCTATAGCAGAGACTCTACTAGATATACAGCACCACTCTATAGCAGATATACAGCACCACTCTATAGCAGAGACTCTACTAGATATACAGCACCACGTTATAGCAGATATACAGCACCACTCTATAGCAGACTCTACTAGATATACAGCACCACTCTATAGCAGACCTTACTAGATATACAGCCCTACTCTATGGGAGGCTCTACTAGATATACATCACCACTCTATAGGAGAGTCTAGAAGATGTACATACAGCACCACTCTATAGCAGAGACTCTACTAGATATACAGCACCACTCTATGGGAGGCTCTACTAGATATACATCACCACTCTATAGCAGACTCTGCTAGATATACAGCACCACTCTATAGCAGACTCTACTAGATATACAGCACCACTCTATAGCAGACTCTACTAGATATACAGCACCACTCTATAGCAGACTCTACTAGATATACAGCACCACTCTATGGGAGGCTCTACTAGATATACATCACCACTCTATAGGAGAGTCTAGAAGATGTACATACAGCACCACTCTATAGCAGATTCTCCACCAAACACAGGCTGTATTTGGCTTGGCACACCAGAGAGATGTGCCTTCTGGATGCATGCTACAGACAACCCAGCCAACACAAAAGAACAAAGTGCCTTTCTTTCTGTGGAATGAACGGATGGAAACACTGTCAGCTGGATAAGAACAGAAGGATTGGATGGACAGATCAACGGATGAGACAAACTGACATGCTAACGGCCCAACTACAAAGTCCCTCGATTCCCTGTAGATCCAACAGGGAAACAGGGAGTCGTAAGTAGGGCTTGTCCCATAGGGGAGGTAGTAATATTGAGTTTGCTGAGCACTCAGGACGAGTTGGATTAAGTGTCACCGCATCAATGAGTTCATACTATGTTCACATATCAATGACATCATGTTCCTTTCTCCGTCTCTCTCGTTTGCCTTACTCCTGCACAGGGATACTAAGAGTGAATCATGGACGGAGAGTAGTGGCTATTTTACCAGTTGCATTTCGAAACTGTGAATAACCGACACATGAAAAAAACAATGTACTCCAATATCACACAGTCACTCCTCCTGTCCACTCACCCCACTTTCAGGGATGACTTACAGTTACATTAGAAACACACATGCACATATGAAGACATTAGCAGCCATGTTGTTTTAACAAGAGGGACTAACTATTAAGTTGTACATATATTTAAAACCCTGAAAGGAAACAAACTCTTTGAAAGAGATGCTTTATATTTTGTTATTTTTGGGTTGTTTCAGGTATAGCAATATTTCCCATGTGTAGGAACCAGAAATTGTTTTATGTTAAATATACACTTTTTTGGAATGTTTGCCTTTCCCCCAACTAGCATAGCAGTTGGAGTGGGAATAATGTTGCTGCTTTCTCTGAAGTGTGCGTAAACTATGTTTTACTGAAGTAGGTTTTGCCATTTACAGTAACATTTACCAGCTTACAGTAGCTCACTGCCAACAAAAATATTTTTCAGGTTCCATTGGTGTTTACGCTAGTACTCCACAGCACAAGGTGTTCTAAATTCAAAATATTTTCCTGTGATTCTTCAACTGAATATGTTGAAAATGTCAGGAAATGTGTTCCTATCCTATCAGCCTCTGTGCAATGAAAGGGCTCCTTTAAACATAATAATAAAATATATATTTGTGCTAAATATACATAGCTGTGGCCAGTCAAGCAGTAAAATAATGTGCATTTTTCAAACGTGCAAGGTCAAGATCAATATAAATTCATGTCACATCAGGGATATTTTTGAGATGGCTACATGAAATACACATTGCCTAATAATGGAATATTGTTTACAAATGACCATGGCTTTGATAGCGTAACGACCAGCATTCTCCCGACACAAAAACAGTACACCTGAGATACACATGAAAGCCAGCCGTCAGTGGTGGTGTTCACTCCTTGTGTATCCAAATCATACCAGTACAAGCCTTCCAGAACCCATAATTATATCCACTGCACTTTGTCAGGTCAAATGTATATTTAACATGTGATTGAGATGGTTAGACTCTTCCTTTGCAGGAACTAAGCATGTGATTACAGAGAGCTTTGAGTCAGAGGTTAAGTGATATGTGAAGGTATATTCCACTAAATTATATTTACACTTTATGCCAATGATTAAAAAAAAGATTAAAACAGGAAAGGTTTATTATACAACTTTATTTTTTTACACTTTTGTTTTAACAATTTAAAAACTTGTACAGAATGTGTAAATGAAGGTTAAAGTTATTCACTGTACTTGAAGATTTCTGCTTTCTACCTACTCACATATAGCTAATTCCACTTTGTAGCAGATTTACCTTTAGATTTTGTACTATTGAAACCCCTTTTTTTGCAAATTTCCTTTATTCTCTTGAATATTGGCCTGTAATTACAATGGATTGCTAATGATTTTGTAACGATGACAACCAAATAAACTGTCTGTCTGTTTCCCTTACGGCCTGCGAAGGACAGAATATGTGCTCTACCTTTTCAGCTGCATGAATCAAATATTCATATTTTTCACAATTACATCTGTTGGTGAGTATGTGCTAAACGGTAGGTGCATGTAACCCTGAGTCACATTATTAAGACTAGGACTGAGAGCATTAGTGTTAATACTGTGCAAATGAGAACACAGCTGTATCATATTATTACAGGTCTTCTAAGAATTAATAGCAAAAATGGCTCCAGTTAAGGCAGTTCAATCAAGATAACATACATAAACAATACATTTTATGATTAACAACATGATTCAGGCAAAAATAAAAAGCATAGATCATTCTTATAAAATCTTTAAATAATTGTAAACTTTTTTGCCCAAGGGAGTCAAAACTCAGTGAGCTATTATTTAGTATTTTCAAAGATGATTATTGTTAATACATTCTGGTATTTTCTACTGCATAGATTTTTTTTATTAGGAAACAATATATATTATTTTAAATCAGCTGTCACTGAGATCCCTGACGGAACAAGCTAAGCCAGAGTTTTAGGCAATGATTAGACCTTGGACGGCTTATCTGCTTATCTTTTTATAAAGTGGCCTCTTGATACACAAGTAAATTAAAATGCTGTTGGCAGATGACAGAGGAATGTGGACTAGTGTACCTAGCCTACATCTATCTCAGCAGACCCATACATTTAAAGAATGCAGGTGGGTTTTGAAGCTTATCGCTGTGTCTCTAGAGATGCAGGCTGGTACACCGGCACACCAGGGTCACTGAGCAACACTCGCCCTCTTATAATATCCGCAGCCCTTTCTGCAATCATAATGGTGGGGGCGTTGAGGTTCCCGCTGACGACGCTGGGCATGATGGAAGCGTCGACCACGCGGAGCCCCTCCAGGCCCATGACGCGTGTCTCTGGGTCCACAACTGCCATGGGGTCTTGGGGGGAGCCCATTTTACATGTGCAGGATGGATGGTAGGCGCTGTCTGCCTTGTGGCGCACAAAGGCATCGATTTCTGCGTCGGACTGACACACAGATCCTGGCAGTACCTCACGGCCCCGGAATGGGTCAAAAGCCTTTTGGGTAAATATCTCTCGGGAGAGCTTGACACACTGCCTGAACTCCCATACATCTATGTCTGCGACAGAAGGGAGATGAATCACACTTTAAAGGGGAACAATGACGAATTCTATAACATGTGTTCCTAAAGCGCCTGAAGTAATATCTAGACTGTCTCATCAGTCAGCTCTCTTACTCAGGAGACCAGGGTCGAGCTGGTGCGAGTGCCACGGCTTTGTGAAAATAACAATTATTTGAGTGAAACACATGTTCTTTCACAGAAAACCCAAAATATGGAAGTTTCATTTCTTTTGGCACATAACATACATTTTTTTATGATAAATGTCAGTTGTGTGCTTTCAAATGTACCTTTTTATGAAATCTATGCTGATGTAGAAGAAAAGCCAGTTCGCTCGCTTCTTCCCAGCACAGTGATGGTGAGAGGGCACATTCAAGTTGTCCAAAAAATGCAGTCTTCTAAATACTTACTTAAATCATTTTTAAACACAACATACCATCTCTCTATCAATTATATATTATTTATCTAATATCCTCCCTGAATGAGAATATATTGACAGAGCAGTGTAGATTTAGAAAAATAAGTCTGCATTTAGTGTTTTACAACGAGGCAACCTTTCAGCAGAATGAAAGCAGAAAGTAGCGCGCAGGCTGCCATTTCCTCCTTGTTGACAGAGATAAGAAAAGATACGTTTTAAACCATGCAATTGACTTTATACAAAATGTACATTTTATGTACCAAAACCAATTGGGTTTTCTAATGTTGGGATTTTCTTTGTGAAAAAACTTTAGTTTTTCACGCAAATAATAAAAAATAAAAAAATGTATTCACCATTTTCTGGCAGGCTCAGGCAGGCTCAGATTGCATAAAACACATATAACACATATAAAAACATAGATAAACACAACAGAATTTAGCCAGATTAGCTGTACATTAGCTTCTATGTATGACTGTTCAGTGTAGTAATGGCTGTGGGAATGAAATACATTTTGTATATATTTTTCCTTGCAAATGGGACTCAAGCAGCGACCCAATGGCAATAACTTGAAAGGATTGGTGAAGGGGTGGGTGAGGTCCTGTGTGATTGTAGTGGCTTTCCTCAATACTGACCTGTTAGGGGAATTTGGGGGAAACTTATTGGGCCCTACTTTAACGATCTAAGCGCATGGCGTGAAGCGCATGGGGCAAGTGCGCTTTGGGCGTGTCCAAATCCACATTTGCTTGTTTGATAGCGGATAAAAGGGTCCATGCGCCAGGCGCATGGTCTAAAAGGGTTGTACTAAGTGTCTTCATTAATTCATGGGTGTGTTTTGGGTGTAACATGCAATAAACCAATCAGAGATTCATCTCTGATTCCCTTTAAGAGCCAGGCGGATTTGTACCTTTAGCGCATTGCTATTATGACGGCGGATTTGCACCGTAATATTTTTATTTGTAATCTTTTGCATGTTTGTTTGTGTGCTACTCCGCTTCCCTGTGTGTGTGCAACAAGCATAGTGTGCACGCGCTGTGAATATGCCATAGGTGCATTTGACTAATTTGCTGTTAAAATAACTATGACGTGCTGTGCCATTGACTTTAGACCAGGTTTTTGTTGGTCAATGGCGCGATCCCTTTCCGATGCCTCAAGATAGCAATACACCCAGAATTATCCTGAACACACCTCCCTGTTACACCAGCACTCCCATAGGTGCAAAACTGGGCGCAGGTGCATTTGCTATTTAAACAACGCGGGCGCCTGACAGGAAATTGACAACTGCGTCGGTCTTAAACTAGCAAAGACACCTGCGTTCAGACTTTGTGCTGCATTGCGCCGGGTGCAAGATAGGGCCCATTATCTTACTGATTTATTATTTGTGCAAGTGTGTCCATCTCTGTCCTGAGACACTGACTTGTTCAACTGGCTGACCACTGATGGGCAGGGGTTGAAACATTTGCTGTGTGCTCGTGCTTTCCCTGCTCCGACAGCACAGATATGATGTAGTTGTTAGATATGAGCTGGAGCCTGTGGTCTAGCCAAAGCTTACCTGTTGACAGATAGTTAGGCTGGATTAGTGGGTGTTCCAGTGGGTTGGCATTCTTCAGTTTTAACCATCCAACACTGGTACTTCTCATTGGTCCCACGTGAACCTGTAACACATAAAATGAAATAGTCAACTGGTTTCAGTATCATTTTGAACAGTAATTCATATTTTACAGACCTAAGTGATTTAGTATGACTACAAACAAAATTACTTTGTTGAAAGCACAAGTTAATGTGCAGTTTGTGGGGCCAGTTGCCTATTGGTGGGAGCAGCTAACCTCTACCTTAACTGGGTTGCTAGAAGATACCCCCAAGTCAGCAAACTTAAATAGGGATAAAAGACAACTAACCTGAACTGCGCCCCAGATGTATGTAGAAGGTCAATTATTGTAGTACTATCTTAGTTATGGCATAGTTTTAAAGTTTTAGGAATGTTAAATAGATGATAGAATGATTCTGTGGAAATGCTAAAGAATCCATTTTGATAGGAACATTGGCTATACAGTAGATATACAGGAATTGAGAAATAGGGTTGTGTATCGTTTGGATGCCGAACCGGTACTTTTAAAACAATTCCGATTCCTAAACAGATTCTTGTAAAACTGAAAAATGACATTAAAGAAAGGCTCTTAGATAATTTTTTTAATTGAAAATGATTCAAATTTAACAATACATTAACGTTTTATAATAGCCTACTTAAATATACAATAAGTAAACCTAAGTCACCTAACACACAACTACAATAATTTACCAATAAATAACAGTTACACTATTAACAAGTAACAACAAAATAAATGTTAAGTTGTTATGCAATGTTAATAATGTTGCTTTAAACTTTAAACAGTTAATTTGCAGAAAAATCACCATATTTTGCCTTCTCTGGCAAGATACGACACCTCTCCTGACGCTACCGTATATCTCAGAAGTTCTCCCAAATTACGTTCTCAGGAAACTATTTTGAAAACATTATTAACGTTGTATGCCAACATATTTAGGGTGTTTTTACATTTCAGCTGCCCGTTTTGTTATTAGGCTATACTTGTCCCTCTATTACGTTGCACCTGCACATTTCATTTTGCGGGTTCATGCGGGAACATTCCACACATTCCATAGCATTCAAAATTATATTCTAACGGTTAAGGTTAGCCATGCAGTTACTGAGGTTTAGGTTAGGATTAGGGTTAACATTCCTAAATAAATATATAATGTGCAACACGTTTGCACCACGCTGGAATGGATAACAAAACACACACAAAGCTTCCATCTGGATTTGAACTCGCAAACTCCGGGATGAAAGTCGGGAAAATATGGCATTTTAAAAGTAGCCTACATTTACGGTAGCTAGTTAATGGTAGACTACAGAGAAAGTGTAATCATTTTACGTCCGTTTCAGAGCATCAAATGGAAAATATCACAGTCGACACATTAAGTGGAACCGAAATGAGGAACCGATTTTTGCGATCTAATCCGGTCCGATTCCTACAGGTTGCGTAGGAACCGGTTTCATAGTGGAACTGTGTTTCGGTATTCAACCCTATTGAGAAATGCAAAACACACGTCCCAAGTCGAAAAAATTTAATTGATCAGTGAAATTCAAGTGCTTACTGTATATTTAAAATATATACACAGTTTATGACTTTCTCTAATTTAGCATTTTTTTAATTATGGAACAACTACATCTTTAGGTTATTTCCTAAATCAATTGAGGTCATAACATTGTTAAAAAAAATTAAAATTTTGTTTTGTTTTTATATATATATACAGTTGAAGTCGGATGTTTACATATACACTTAGGTTGAAGTCATTAGAACTCATTTGTCAACATCTCCACAGATGTCGGGTTAACTTTTTGTCTTAGAACAGTGGTTCTTAATCCTTGTCTTGGGGACCCACAGCCATTTCACAGTTTTGTTGTAGCCCTAAATTAGCTCACCTGATTTCAGCAGCCAAGAGCTGGATGAGTAGTTGACAAGTTGATTCAGGTGTGCTAGCACTAGGATACATCTAATACATGGAATGGTTGTGGGTCCCCAGGACAAGGATTAAGAACCACTGTTTTAGAACAATTGCTCGACCATGAATGGAATCATGCAAGGTGCTACAAGCAACTACCGAAGGGGGACCCTCAAGGGAGAGACAGAGCTACCACTGTTGTTGGAGGAACGGATTACCCGCCTCAAAGATTTAGTCACCTGAGCGCTCTTCCGGTCGGACAATGGGTCCTATCCAGAAAGTGAGTCAACAAATGCTAACTCTAACGTACCACAACAGGCTAACCTAAGACTAGACAGCCCAAAGGAACTCTCAAAGCATGACAGAACACAGTCAAATCTTGTGAAAAGAACAGAGGAATATCAGAGTGAGCAACTGAATGAGACGATAACGCAGCTTGAAATACATCAAGTCATTTAAAGTCAAGTTTGTTTATATAGCACATTTCATATGACAAGCATAGACTCAATGTGATTCAAAACAAAAACAAGCAAGAAAAACACAAATTATAAATTATTGTGTATACATATACATACACTTATACATTTGTATGCAAAGGTTTAGGCACCCCTGACAATTTCCATGATTTTCATTTATAAATAATTGGGTGTTTGGATCAGCAATTTCATTTAGATCTATAAAATAACTGAAGGACATGGTAATATTACAGTAGTGAAATTAGGTTTTTTGGATTAACCAAAAAATGTGCAATATGCATAAAAATGAAATTAGACAGGTGCATAAATTTGGGCACCCCAACAGAAATCTCATATCAATATTTAGTTGAGCCTCCTTTAGCAGTAATAACAGCCTCTAGATGCTTCCTATAGCATGTAATGAGTGTCTGAGTGTATTTTGGACCATTCCTCCTTGCAAAACATCTCCAGTTCAGTTAGGTTTGATGGTTGCTGAGCATGGACAGCCCGCTTAAAATCACCCCACAGATTTTCAATGATATTTAGGTCTGGGGACTGGGATGGCCATTCCAGAACATTTTACTTGTTCCTCTGCATAAATGCCAGAGTAGATTTTGATCAGTGTTTTAGGTCATTGTCTTGTTGAAGTATCCAGCCCTGGGGTAACTTCAAGTTTGTGACTGATTCCGCTACATTATTCTCAAGTATCTGCTGTTAGTGAGTGTAATCCATGCAACCCTCAACTTTAACAAGATTCCCAGTACCGACACTGGCCACACAGCCCCACAGCATGATGGAACCTCCACCAAATTTTACTGTGTGTAGCAAGTGTTTGTCTTGGAACGCTGTGTTCTTTTGCCGCCATGCATAATGCCTCTTGTTATGACCAAATAACGCCAACTTTGTTTCATCAGTCCACAGCACTTTCTTCCAAATGAAGCTGGCTTGTCCAAATGTTTGTTTGCATACCTCAAACGACTTTGTTTGTGTGTAGAAAAGGCTTCCTCCGCATCACTCTCCCATACAGCTTCTTGTGCAAAGTGCGCTGAACTGTTGAACGATGCACAGTAAGGTAAAGTAAAGGTAAAGGTACTTTATTTGTCACATACACATACATGTAGCAAAATTCATTCTCTGCATTTAACCCATCCCTCAAGGGAGCAGTGGGCAGCCATTTACAGCACCCGGGGACCAACTCCAGATCTAAGCCAGTGCTTTCGTCAGGGGCACTGACTGGAGAACCTAACCTGCAAGTTTTTTGATGGTGAGGAAAACCAGAGCACCCGGAGAAAATTCACAGTGACACCATTTGCAGCAAGATGATGTTGTAGGTCTTTGAAGGTGGTCTGTGGGCTGTTTTTGACCGTTCTCACAATCCTTCATCTTTGCTTCTCCAATATTTCACTTGACCTGCCACTTTTGGCCTTAACTTTTTGTGCCTGTGGTCTTCCATTTCCTCACTATGTTCCTCACAGTGGACACTGACAGCTTAAATCTCAGCGATAGCTTTTTGTAGTCTTCCCCTAAACCATAATGTTGAACAATCTTTGTTTTCAGGTCATTTGAGAGTTGTTTTGTGTTCCCCATGTTGCCATTCTTCAGAGGAGAGTCAAAGAGAACAACAACTTGCAATTGGCCACTTTAAATACCTTTTCTCATGATTGTATGCACCTGTCTATGAAGTTCAAGGTTAAATGAGCTCACCAAACCAATTGTGTTTTCCAATTAATCAGTGCTAGGTAGTTACAGGTATTCAAATCAACAAAATGACAAGGGTGCCCACATTTATGCACCTGTCACATTTTCTGTTAATTCAATGAACCTCTTTACTACCGAAATATTTGTGTGCTTCAGTTATTTGATAGCTTAAAATGAAATTGCTGATCCAAACACCCAATTATTTATAAATTAAAATAATGGAAATTGTCAGGGGTGCCTAAACTTTTGCATATGAATGTATATAATAATATTCTTCTAAAATCAGCTGTTTTTAAATGATTTTATATGGCCTATTATTATACTTCATATAGCAGCTGTATTTGCTTGTTATAAACAATGTGCTATCAACGCACATGTGCTGTACAAGCAATGCTTGGACATGCAATCAGCAGGAGATACTTCATAATGCAGCTGTATTGCTTGTTATAAACAATGTGCTATCAACACACATGTGCTGTACAAGCAATGCCTGGACATCAATCAATCAGCAGGAGATACTTCATAATGCAGCAGGCATGTGAGCTTTCTGCAAATTATTTGAAAGATAGCTGCAAAGGAGGCACGTCCTCTTCTACTTTTCCAGACAGAATAAAAGTGTGTTTACTCTGTACAACAATTTTTATAGTTTCAACAATTGTACCAAACAAACAAAATATATTTTACTGTTAGAAAACATTATTTTATAAAACGTTTATTACACTTTTAGAATATTATTTTCTGAAAGATGACACTGCCGACAAAGTAGGTCTCAATAGTAATACCTCCAAAGAACTGAAATAATGTACTTCTAAGATTCCACCATTTTTCAGATTATTTTATTCTGATTATTTTCTGAGAGATCATGCCACATAACCACTTCAGAGAGATTATGCGACACTGGCGTTTTGATGATAAAAAAGACAAGAGGTCTACGCTTTAAAAAAATTATGTGAAGTACTGTATTGCTTGTTATAAACCAGGAGATGACATATGTAACAAACCTGCCGCGTCAGAAAATGTATGTTTTGTGCGTTTTACACTTTTATAATGACTTTTTCCACTACTAATAAAAGTCTCTGTATCCCTTTAAAAAATATTTTCCACAATTGCACCAAATAAACAAAATATATTTTGCTGTTTGAAAACATTTTACCCTTACATTTGTTAGACTTTAAAAAAATGTATTGTCTGAAAGATGACACTAGCGACACAGTCGGTCTAAAAAGTAGTTATTTTCTTCATATTATAAAGTTACATAATACCTTAAATAAGCAATGTGTCATTCTCAAAACATTTGACCACAACTTTACATAACTCCACTTTTAGTAGGAAAAGCCCTTCAACATGTTGCTAGATAGCAGGTGCTTGGACTAGTAACATGATTATGTTTAATGTGGAGAGTACTGAATGCAATCAAGGAGACCTACACATCCACACAGAAGCACATACGGTACCTGGTAGGCCTCCATCTTGGAAGCGACACGGCCGTGGTCGATGACCTGCGATGGCAGAAAGTGGAACTGGATGTCAGGGTGGGCCACTCCCCCTCTACTGCGGATGAAGCCCCCACTCTCCATATGGGCTGTGGCCCCGTATCCTGGAAAACAGTTGCCGTGGTTACAATGTTACACTATCATGGTACACTTTATACACTATTCTAATAAATCAATACATGTCTGAGGAGAAAAAAAGGTCTGGGTGTACTATTTTACCTTGTAACTGTTTGTTTTCCCATTATATCGGTTTTACCTGTTTGTTGGAGGAACCACTCCAGGCCAATCTTAACCATGTGGAATGGCTTCTGTGCCTTGTACAGGGTGATGGGCTGAGTGCATTGCTGTTGAATATACAGCTCCAGGTGATCCTGTAGATTACTGCCGACTCCTACAGAATCACACACAGACAGGGAGACAGATGGTAAAGAATTCTACATTGCAGTAACATAGCATACTACTATCTTACGTATTTAGACATAACCTATACTCAAAGCCTATAAAGGCAATTGGTGACAGGCCTGTCTGAACTCCCTGGCTGCTGCGATGCACTCCACTACTCAACATTGATAAGAAATTATCTTCAAAACATGATCAATAACAGATGAGGAAACTGCCTGTTTGGTGCGGCTCAGATACTTGGGATCTAGGACTGCTTTAACAACACACGTTTGGACACATTGCTGTGAGAAGTACTATATTTTACCGCTACTACAGTATACAGTATGTCAGTAACTCACCTATTGTTATTTAACTGTGGCTAAATTGTTTCGTTAACATAACAATCATGACTGAGAAAGAAATATTTTCAGTTACTTTCAGCAGCAGCAACGCAAGACAAAATGGATTAGAAGAGTAAAAGCAACCTATATATTTAAATAGTTCAACCTAAATAGCTTAACAATGTTTTGCCCAATCCAATTCAATAATCAATAGCTCATTATGAGAGAAATGTCCCATTAGTAAGAGGGCTGTGACAGTTGTGTTTCATAACTGAGGGCAACAATAGGACAGCATCTAACATTCACAATTCATTAAGTACACCTATTCAACTACCCCTTAACGCAAAATTTAATCAGCCAATCACGTGGCAGCACGTCAATGCATTTAGGCATGTAGACATGGTCAAGACAATCTGCTGAAGCTCAAACCAAGCATCAAATTGGGAAAGAAAGGTGATTTAAGTGACTTTGAACGTGGCATGGTTGTTGGTGACAGACAGGCTGGGTTGAGTATTCAAGAAAGTGCTGACCTACTGGGATTTTCCCGCACAACCATCTATAGGGTTTACAGACAATAATCAGAAAATAATAAAACATCCAATGAGTGGTAGTACTCTATATGAATATTCCTTGTTGATGGTAGAGTTCAGAGGAGAATATCCAGACTGGTTCAAGCTGTTAGAAAGGCAACTCAAACCAGATTAGAACTTTGCCAGTAAAGTTGACTGGGGCTTCAATTAAAAATGTAAAGAATAATGTGATGATTTGGTGCATTTTAGTATTTGTAATGTTGACGCTAAAACATCTGGAGTAGGTAGAGTAACTAGGTGGAGTTGGTGGAATGTATGGAATTCCAGGGTGGAGTGAGTGGATGAACTGGGTGGAGTGGGTGAAATAGGATAAGTGAGTGTTTGGAGGAACTGGGTGGAGTTTGTGGAATATTATGAATAATATTATGTTCCGGTAGCCCAAACATCTCAAGCAAAGTTGGTTTCGTCGCTCTGGCTTATAGGGTTCAAGACACACTGTTTAATTGTTAATAAAAATATGTTAATTAAGTAAATTAACATATTGATAAATGTCGTGTGGCTGGTTGCTATGGTGACTAATGTCAGTGTTCCTTTTGTTTGAAGAAGCTCTTTTTGATCTGACTCCAGTAGTAATGATAAGGAAGCTATTTCTGTTCTGACTCCAGTAGTAATGGTGAAGAAGCTCTTTCTGATCTGACTCCAGT
>JACXGM010030496.1:0-13269 GCA_016801145.1 Umbra pygmaea
CCTTAGTGTTCATTCATATGAGCATGGGATAATGTATCCTTAGTGT
This sequence comes from Umbra pygmaea, assembly GCA_016801145.1. NCBI lineage: Eukaryota > Metazoa > Chordata > Actinopteri > Esociformes > Umbridae > Umbra > Umbra pygmaea. The sequence goes on from JACXGM010030496.1 coordinate 47, forward strand.
TCATTCATATGAGCATGGGATAATGTATCCTTAGTGTTCATTCATATGAGCATGGGATAATGTATCCTTAGTGTTCATTCATATGAGCATGGGATAATGTATCCTTAGTGTTCATTCATATGAGCATGGGATAATGTATCCTTAGTGTTCATTCATAGAGGACACCCTAGTGGTTAAACGTCTCCATGGGGAAAAACATGTGAAGCTAAGGTAGGCCAGATAGGTTATCGGCCTCTTTAATGTTGCTGTCTTTTAGGGAAGTTAAAGACAAAGCTAGACTGTAGAAATAAAAACCCAAATAACATTGCGGCAGCAGTCTGAGAATTTGTTCACCAGTCTATGTTCATGGAGCTACTCTTATTGGACAAACATTATCTGGTTGGGGTGCCATTATGAGCTGAGATGTGTGTTCTCACATTCTAGTGACCCCTTCAGGTGGATTGTTGCAACTGCAAAAGCCAACTGAGGTTATTAGTAGTGTTCTCATACACTGACCTGACTGACATATAGGTTAGGTCTGCAAACTGGGAAACAATTACAATGGCTAAGCAAGCATGGACGCTTAAGAGGAAGACATGACCTAAGCTTTAATTTGTCTGAGCCTGCTGATAGGTAGTGCAACAAGACATGACATTACAATTGGATATCAAATGCCAGAGTCTGAGGTGGCAGTGCAATACCCGGCTGTCTGTACCCTTCCAGTCTGTCTCCCTTTACATACCTGTATCCATAACTTCTGAGGCCTACTGTCCTATCAATAAAAACAATAACAAATACCCCCAAAAAATCTTCAAAAAACAAAACAAATAGGTTATCACAAAATTGGGGATGGGGATAATTGTCTTATTCTTTAAAACAAAAACAAGAACCTGCAATTTCTAAAATGTTGTATATGCAATCATACAAATACTGTTATTGAACAAAGAAAGTGCTGCTTAACTCTCTCTTGGCAAAGTATTATATGATGCCAGTTAATTTGCAGGGTCCCCAAAGCTTTCCAATTACGTGAGCATAATCACATCCAAACCGCTCATAATCGCACAACTGTACAAAGTGAAGACTTAGTTCCGACAGGACGATACAGACTTTCAGCCAAAGCTACTGGAATAGTAGAGTAGAGTGGAAATACTGACATGGAAACATTTGCTGAGGTGTAAACACAGTTGGGGCTCGCTCTACCTCAGACCTGAATCAGAGCCAAAGACTCATCCAAGCAGTAAGGACCAATTTGAATAGATCCTAGGTAAGGACCACCCTTATCCTTAGCTATTTGAACCCATCAAAATGTACAGTACATTGTTTCAGTACCATTTTCAAAACTGAATTTGATGTGAATACCATACCACAGAAACCAATATAAGAACAAAACAGAATCTACTCCCCTGTGAGCACAAATCAAAGTAATATGATCTAGCCTCTTAGACAGAAAACACTTTAACGTCCCGGCAGGACAGCTCATATGGAATAAGCTGGATGCGAACACCTATCCTTGATAGTTTTCCAGCAACACAGCATCAGAAAGCTTTTTTAAAATGTAAGTTCCTGTAAGAATATCTACACTACATGCATAGAGACAAATTGTCCTAACACATAGGGAGCAAGGTAATCAGAAAATAGCCAATCATATCTAATAAGACAACGTCCTCATTCATGGATGAATAACCGCCACTACGAGATGTCATGACACGTCATTAAACTAGCAAGCATCAACTGCAAGAGAAAACGACCGAGTAACAATCACAACTGACAAATTAACTACTGCAAACGTTTGGTCCAGAGAATGGAACTTTAGCTATGAAAACCACACATATTTTAATTTCGCTATTAGCTACAGTAGCTATGCGAATCACCTTACCTCATCATCACTCTCGTCCATATCTGAATGTGACACTGTTCTGACAGTTGGTCATTTCATGTCCCCTCGGCCTGACTGAATCCCCTCCATCAACTGTATGTAGCTAGCTATAACAAGACAATATTTACTCATGATAAAGAGGATGACTAATTTCTCTTATGCAGGACAGGGCTTAGCTGTTCCTCCGTTCAGCCCTCATCCTCCTCCGGTGTCAGGCTGGCTGGCTGGATGAAGGCGTGACACAACCCATGGAACTCGAAACCCCACGAGCCGCTCTCGCTAGCCCGTGAGCTAGCATGTTCTACCACAGCCTGCTCTGCTCGCGCATCTTCCTGAATAACCAAGCAATGCTGTCTAGAAAAGTTTCGTCTAAAGGTAATTATTCATGCATTTACTCACCAACGATTGATTTATGTTATCCGTGTGCAAACCATTTTCATGATAGGACGTCCCACCCCTATGACTTCCTATCTGCTAACGTTACACTTTGCCCTATGTCTCCTTTATCTATTGACTTTTGTTTTGCTTTCCAGCATTCCCCTCCAGCGAGGTGGGACTTGGTACGTTCCTATACAAACGGGCATGCTTTTTGGTTCATACTATTCCAAATAAAACGAGGGTAGGTTCAAATGCAGTGCCAGACACTAGACATATCGATACAAAATGTATTTAAAAAAAATGCTTTTTAGGAAACCTATGAATGCGGGTCTTAATTTGCCTGACAGGAAAACCTGCTCACGACCTATCTATTAAAAATGAATTTTAGAATCGACAAGATACATGCTTGTATGTTTTTAGGCATCAAAACTGAATGGTTTCACATTCGATGATACTACTGTACAGTATATACTGCTATGAGAAATTCCAACTGACTCATTTGACTAGGGTTACATTTGTATCATGAATTGGAACTACCAATAATTCATACTTCCTGAAATGATATGAGAAATCTAGTATAAAACGTGTTCCTTTACAACTAATAATACAAAAATGTCCCAATATATATAATAATCATGAAATTATGAGTGGAAGCCCAAATTTCCTCTGAAATTGTTACAAATCATGGTAAAAAACCTAAAGGATGATTTTACTAAGCAGGACTGTATAGCAAAAAATCAGAAAATCTCAACCCTCAAGAAGGTCATGTGACTGACAGTAAATACATAAATACGAGATGTTGTTGAAATATAGTGTGTGCTAGACTGAAATACAAAACTGAAAGGTAAAAGACAAATTAAGCCCAATTTACCTCAAATTACGGTTGACAAGAAAAATATACTACAGACAGAATGAATTATGTGCTTAGGCTCCATGAAAATTCTACATGCACGTTTCATGTTCTTTGGCATGAACATGTACTGAATTTGATACAGCAGTTTTTTTACCACTCCCCTCAATTACAACTCTCTAGGGGCATAAGCAGACTAAACACCCTTATTATGTATATCTTTAAAAAAAGTACTCTATTTTTACATTACCACATGTCGTCCTTAAATAGGCATTTACTGCCAAGAGTCAGATATTCCAACATTAGAAGAGAAACCCCTGCTTTTCATTCATCAGCAATGGAATGTGCAGGAAAGCTGTTTTCGGTTTAATTGTAAAAGGAAACCAACACTAGCATTGGTTCAAAGCATACATGTAGGGTTGTGCAATGGGCTTATGGGAATTTTATTTCAATGCCATTACATAATGTGTGGAGTGTAACATGCAGACAATATGACATGTATGATCACGTCTGTTGAAGTTACATTCTCTGATTTTCTTGGTAAAGGTTTTTACAAATAAATTAGACCATTTATACACATTTTGGGAAAGGTGTGGTTTGGGAATCAGCCAGCACAAACTAATTAGCATCACACTCCCTTCTTGTACAGTGAATGAAGGTTAAAGCACAGAACCACAATCATCTCAAATTTAAAGGTGTTATTTGTAGAATTTTACATTATACAATCATTTAGAATTTTGCAGTGACAACAGAATGTTCTCTTTGAGTGACCAGCTTCCAAATGCTGTAGAACATGTACTTCATGATATTTAAAATATCAGAAAAAGCTGTTTAGATGGTTTCATACACTATATGTTGTCATTTGAAAGGGAATTGCAATGAGGATGTGATGAGTTGTGCTTCGACCGTGTTTGTCAAACTACACTTAAAAACACATTAAAGTCGATTGACGCTTCAGAGCGCCAAAGCGATATATCTCCCGAAGCATACATGCTAGAAACAAATGCTTGGTATCGTTGGAACGGGGGTTCCGCTGCGAATAATGAGCAGTGGAAAAGCAGAGATATCGCATCTCAAAGATGGGTACTTTTCACTGACTTTATTTTGGTTACCTTAAAACATTACAGAAAGAATTCAGGAAGTGAAAATGACAAAATAACATTTCTGCAAGGAGGTAGGACATCACCCTCCACTAAAACAGTATATTTTTTTCGGGGGGGTGGGAGATGGCTGTTTTTAAAAACGTATAGGGAAATAGTCAAAATATGTAGGCTATGGTACATCGTGTTTTATTTACCTATTTATATGTCCCCCAAACTTTGTTACACTGGTTCTCAAGACCTGGGGGCATGCAAATATAGATTTTACATTGATGTTCATTATGGTTCACAAGTATTTTACAATAACTAAAGATTAAACATACATTTTTGTATTTTTTGGCTCTATAAATTAATGTGAGGTCCGCTCTCGGTTTTGAATCAACTAATCAAATATTGTCTGCCTCCAAGGCAGATCTGCCTGGAGAAAATATTTCAATAACTAAAATTCCTATGAGTACGGAAGAGGATTAGGGCCACGTGAAAAATTTTGGAGAATAAAGTCAGAATTCTGAGATTAAAGTGAGAATTCTGAGAATAAAGTGAGAATTCTGAGAATAAAGTTAGAATTCTGAGAATAAAGTCAGAATTCTGAGAATAAAGTCAGAATTCTGAGATTAAAGTCAGAATTCTGAGATTAAAGTGAGAATTCTGAGAATAAAATCAGAATTTTAGACCCTTAGAATTCTAAAAAGAAATCAAATTTTTTTCACACATCTCAAAGAAACAGACATAGCACAAAAACTACAAATAATTTACACTTACAAGTTTACAGCTGTATGCAACGGTTTAGGCAGCCCTGACAATTTCCATGATTTTAATTGATAAGTAAGTGGGTGTTTGGATCAGCAATTTCATTATGATCTATCAAATAACTGAAGGACACAGTAATATTTCAGTAGTGAAATTAGGTTTATTGGATGGAAAGAAAATGTGCAATATGCATCTAAACAAAATTAGACAGGTGCATACATTTGGGCACCCCAAAAGAAATATCACATCAATATTTAGTTGAGCCTCCTTTAGCAGAAATAACAGTCTCTAGACACTTCCTATAGCCTGTAATGAGTGTTTGAATTCTGGATGAAGGTATTTTGGAACATTCCTCCTTGCAAAACATCTCCAGTTCAGTTAGATTTGATGGTTGCTGAGCATGGACAGCCCGCTTTAAATCACCCCACAGATTTTCAATGATATTCAGGTCTGGGGACTGGGATGGACATTCCAGAACATTGTACTTGGTCCTCTGCATAAATGCCAGAGTAGATTTTGAGCAATGTTTTGGGTCGTTGTCTTGTTGAAATATCCAGCCCCGGCGTAACTTCAAATTTGTGACTGATTCCTCTACATTATTCTCTCAAGTATCTGCTGATATTGAGTGAAATCCATGCGACCCTCAACTTTACCAAGATTCTCAGTACCGGCACTGGCCACACAGCCCCACAGCATGATGAAACCTCCACCCAATTTGATTGGGGTAGCAAGTATTTGTCTTGGAATGCTGTGTTATTTTACCGCCATGCATAACCACCTTGTTATAACCAAATAAATCTTTGTTTCATCAGTCCACAGCACCTTCTGCCAAAATGAAGCTGGCTTGTCCAAATGTGCATTTGCATACCTCATGTGACTCTGTTGGTGGCATGTGTGCAGAAAAGGCTTCTTCCGCATCACTCTCCCGTACAGCTTGTCCTTGTGCAAAGTGCGCTGAATTGTTGAACAATGCACAGTGACACCATCAGCAGCAAGATGATGTTGTAGGTCTTTGGAGGTTTTTGACCATTCTCACCCATCCTTCACCTTTGCTTCTCTGATATTTACAGATTTACTTGGAATGCCATTTCTGGCCCTAACAAGAACTGTGCCTGTGGTCTTCCATTTCCTTACTATGTTCCTCACAGTGGACATTGACATCTTGAATCTCTGTGATCGTTTTTTATAGCCTTCCCCTAAACCATAATGTTGAACAATCTTTGTTTTCAGGTCATTTGAGAGTTGTTTTGAGGCCCCTATGTTGCTACTCTTCAGAGGAGAGTCAAAGAGAACAACAAATTGCAATTGGCCACCTTAAATTCCTTTTCTCCTGATTGGATGCACCTGTATATGAAGTTCAAGGCTTAATGAGCTCATAAAACCAATTGTGTAATCCAATTAATCAGTGTAGGTAGTTACAGGTATTCAAATCAACAAAATGACAAGGGTGCCAACATTTATGCACCTGTCTAATTTCATTTTGATACATATTGCACATTTTCTGTTAATCCAATTAACCTAATTTCACTACCGAAATATTACGGTGTCCTTCAGTTATTTAATAGATCAAAATAAAATTGCTGATCCAAACACCCAATTATTGATAAATGGAAATCGTCAGGGGTGCCTAAACTTTTGCATAAGACTGTACTTTGTTTTAAAGAGCACAGAGTGCTCCTGCATGCATGACCGGGAGGCAAAGTGAAGTGCAACTCAATGAGGTTGTTCTTACAGGTACTTCTGACTTTATTCTCAGAACTCAGATAAAATATGGCCCTAATTCCTCTTCTGTATATTAGCGATTGGCTTTCTATGTGAGAGAGCAGATCGGATAAAAGTTCAGGTTGATAAAAAATATAAACAGGTCTCTTGGAACGAAAGCAGTAAACATCTACCCACTTTTCTAGCCTGTTTCCAACCATGTGGAGTTTTGATTGAATTTCTCCCCTGAAAGATAATTTGCATTCTAGCTAGAAACTCACCCTGGCATCTCTGCAGCCACAAAACGTCCTTGAGAGCAGCTCACGACAGATGGGCTGCACGCAGTTTCCTCACAGTTTGCTATCTATTTGTAACACTAGAGGATGTTCTTCTTCCAAAAAATTATCGTCCATAACCGGCTAGAAAAATTCTGATAAATAATTATTTTGAAAACTCATAATCGGCCATAATTAATCGGCCAGGCCGATCAATTTGCTTACCTCTAATATATTCCAGTACAATCTTGAGTGTTCAGAATTAATGCAATGATCTTCAATGAATAATATGCCCTTTCTGTACATATTTAGATAAAGTAGTTTTGTATATATTCCAGTAAAATATTGACAATCCAACACTAGAGGGAGATCCAATTCCACATCACGCCACCACCACCCTTACCTCTTAACTAATAATCGGAAGGGTTTCCGTAAGGGTTGATCCTAGATCAGCACTACTCTAAATATTGGTGCTGATATCCATTTTATAAAAGCACATACTGTAGGGGCTACAAGAATAAGTACAGATGGATTTATTTACAAGGGGTTAGTGTAAGACGGGTATACCGGCGTAATCATCCCTCTTAAATACTAATAATCTCATTACTTCATTAGTTACATAAACTGTCATTAAGCAGTTAAAACAACACCATGACATCAAGTAAACACTATGAATGCACAAAATATTAGTCATAAATTTTCTGTCAAGACAGATATGATGGATGGCAAATTTCAAGAGGCTAAAATAAAAGGCAGCTCCATGAGCAGTTTGCTAGTTGTTGGGGTATCTCTGGAACAGATTAAATGCATTCAGCCAAAGGATTATCAGAGCCCAGATCATCCCAGCTATCAGCATATCTGGGTGGGGAGTTAGAGGAGTCTAAATCATCTTGTGTGGGCAAGTACCATTGAATGTGATTGGCTGGTTTTACTTCTACACTGCTATTGTTTAAGCACTTCATCCTCTAAAATCATCTTCAAAGGAGGTTGTTTTGGTGAAATCACAGTGCTCCACAACATGCAAACATTGTACTGTAATTATGGAACAACTGAAGGATGCGAAGACACTACCACTCATCAAGTCATCGGCTATGCTTGGACCACAGGCTACCAGAGGCCCTGTGTGTACCAACAACACCAACACAGGACTCACCTTCTGGGAAGGAGCAGGTTTGTCTATGGAGCAAGGAGGGTCACCGATCGCAGATGATAGAGGCATCGAGACCCTGGCCTTCGACACAGCCGAGCTCTCCGCAGAAAGCTTAGAATAAGAAGACTGTGTGGTCACGGAACCGGGTTGAGTAACCGCTGTTGAATTGAAAAGACTCTTAGTTGCCGTGTTGCTGTACATATCTCCAGGTATCTTTGAGGAACGCTCCTTGACGGCGTACAGAAACGTCTTGTGCTCCGGCCTTCTAAGGACCACTTGTGTGCCACGCTGTGAAACGTTTGCACTCCCACTGTCCTCCTTCTGCTCTGCACAACTAACCCAGCTGTTAGAGCCGCTGAGGCGATGGAGGCCGGCCGCCTCACTGGGCTGGGTAGAAGCTGAGACTGGAGCCTGGCGGTCGGGCTTCCGGATGGGTTTTTGCCTCTCCATCTCAGGGGACTTGTGTCCCTGGGTGTCTGACGTGGGACCTCCTGCTGGGTGTAGAAAGCTGACCCGTGGTGCCACAGAATGGGCATCAGAAGCGATTGGTTGGTCTGGGTCTGTGGTTTCTGTCCCAGCTAGCGGCTGTCGATTTTCCTTCTTCATCTTAATTTCAGGGCTGTCCTCTCGCAGGACCCACACGGGCCGATCTGATTTTGAGGTTATCCAGCGATCAGCCTGTAATCCCGTGGCGGATCTTGGGTCGGTTCTCAAAAAGGGATTTTCGTGGTTTTGGTAGTTCAGTGTGTGACAGTCCCCTGAACCCGCATATCCTCCTCGAGCTGAAGAATCCACTGTTTCCCCTTGCTCGGGTTCCGTTTCGTTTTCTTCGATATTTGAGTTGACATCCACCCTCAGGGCAATGGCACTGCAGTCCTTGATGTGGTCAGGCGGGAAGTCCGCAGCGTCTTCAGCTGATTTACCCGACGAAACTACTTCCTCTGGGGCGGCAGAGCTGGCAGTGACTGCAGGGCTCAGCGGACCGTGGGCCTTAGAGGGCGACTGCAGTCGAATAAAGAGGAAGGATGTCTTGACCTGATGATGATGATGATCACCCATTTCCTCTCAGGGAGGGAGATCTCTCTTGGAGGAGAAGACAGAGGGGGCGAAAGCGATCTCAGTGGGGGAGGAGATGAGCTCCAGAGGCCAGCCCCACGTATGTAACTGCAGAGCTGGGAGACAGACAGATGGAGAGGCAGGGTTATAATTCTTTATGTGAGAATGGATGAGTCAATGTTATTAGATGGCCTACAATAACATGACTATGTTATTAGATTTTCCACAATAAGATGACCATGCTATTACATGGTCTACAATAAGATGACAATCAACATCCAACATCTTGTTTGTGATTCACACCTAAATATCTACTTAGATTCTTGATTACTGACAGAAGTTGGTAGCACTGTGTCCAAATGTAGGTTCTTAAATTTTGTTGGTGAGACTTCGTTGGCTAACTAAGTCGCGTTGGGCAGGGGTTCGATCCTGGTCACAGTAATTCCAACTATGCCCAGAACCCAAGCAAGGGGTGGTGCAAATTGGTACAGTGCTGCCCGGAGTAAGGGAGTAGAAAAGTGGAACTAGCGTACTTTGTCGTGTTGCTCTACAGCTACTCCTTATGTGCAGATTGGGCACCTTTGAGTTCAGTGCTCACACATTAACCTTACATTTGAGCCAACTGCTCACCAGGAAGTCATTGTTTTACATCTGGTACAACCATGACCTTGTACACTGCCACACAAACACACACAAAGAGACGCGTCAAGCACGTCCGATGTACCAAAAAATCAGAGATGACATTGTGACGTAAACATACAGTAAACCTAGGTTTTACTAAAGACAACATTGTCATCAACATGAACTCTTATTAAATGTACTGGGGGTCAAATAAAAGACAGCAGAGAATTGCTCCCCCACCCTCACATCTGGTGTACCCAGCTCACACACACACGGTTTCACCCAGAACTATTAGGAGAAATTATTAGACTGTGTGACAACACCAATCAGCCATAACCTTATGACCACTTGCATAATATTGTGTAGGTCCCCCTTTTGCCACCAAAATAGCAGCCCTATATGCAACAAACTGCAATACACTGTGATCTGACACCTTTCTATTAGAACCAGCATTATTTTCAGTAATTTGAGCTACAGTAGCTCTTCTGTTGTATCGGACCACACGAGCCAGTCTTCCTATGAAACTGTCACCGGTTCACCGCTTTTCCTTCCTTGGACCACTTTTGTTAGGTGCTGACCACTGCAGACCAGGAACACTCCACAAGAGCTGCAGTTTTGGCGATGCTCTGACCCAGTTGTTTAGCCATCACAATTTGGCTGCTGACATTGGCTTTACCGTTGTATTTGAATAATTCATTTTAAATCAGTAATTTCCAACAATGATAGGTATTTGCCAAATTGGTATTAATTTAAGGGTATGAATTTCAATCAAAAACATAACAAATCCTGGTTGAAAACAAACTTTTGAATGCTAGTGTAGTGCTCAATAGCTTAATATAATTAGACCATCAATACAGTATGTTTAGCCAGATACTGTATTTAATCAGAGGACCGCCACCACCTATATACACTGGCTCCCAAATGGAACTCTATTTCCTATGTTGTGGACTTTTGATATTAGCCCATGAAAAAGTGTACACTATATAGGTAATAGGGTAGAATATGGAATGCAGCTTTACTTTAAAAAGGAACTCCACTGTGGTGAGCAGGCCAGCCCAGTGTTATATGCCATGGCAGAATGCCAGTATAATTTCCAGTACACTAACCATGGAGTCGATGCTACACCACCAGTCTGAAGAGGCATCCATCTAATTCAGTGGCCAAGCATTGTGACCCACATACAGTACAGACATGCAAAGAAACATTTCTTCCAGGAGAACATTATCTACAGCCTGGGCTGTGGTGTGCAACAGACCATATATCTAACCTCAAACATGAACATCAGCTTGGGTCATGTACAACAGACTACAGATAAAATGGTTAACTACTGGTTTCATGTTTTTGTCGGGCCAGTGGCATTTCTAAGAATGGGAGATGTAAGGGTACAGTAGTTACAATTGTAGATTTAGCTGCTTCTGAACACTTTTGAAAGGCCAATTGTATTTAAAGTATTCAGACAGATTACCACTTACAGTAGAGAGTGCTGCAGTGAAAGAGTTTAGACAGACTGAGCGCCAATATGCCATTTTCCAATGTTTTTGTGTAGGCTACTACCCGAGATCATTGGTTTACCAACATGTTGGCCAACAACTTACCGTAGCACAAAAAAATACTGGACATGCAACTGAAAATATTCTAATGCTGACCACATTGTAAGTACCGCAAGACATCTCGTTTCAAAGATAAAGTTACTCAGCGTGACAAACTAAAGCCTCAAGATGACAGGCTGTAAAATGTGAACTGAAATGTGGTTGTTAACGTTCTGATTAGCTTAATGATCGTGAACATGAACGAACATGGCTTGTACCCTTGAAACAAAACAGAGGAAATGATGTCATCTGGGGGCTGCTGAGGTAATGACTGGAGGCTGGGGGTCCTTGGGGGGCACTGTTTTTTGGGCAGATATACTATGTTCCTTCACCTCGCCCTCATTCATCACTGGAGCTCATAGAAATAGCAGTTTGATGGTTTTCCTTTGTCTTGGCAGCCTAATGATATGGGCTGGAGAAACACAAGGCAGCAAGGGAAAACAGCTGGGTCGGCAATGAAAACACACCACCCTTCTATTTGATCAAAGACCGCCTCTTTTCAGGTCCAGAGGAAATCAAGAGATTATCCTAGAAAACACAGACTATGTTTATTCACAATTTGAAGAACCACAAGGCGTAGCTGTTAAACATGAGAAAATAAAAGAGGACAAGCTTCCCAATTGGTTGACTAAGAGCTACTTTTCTCTCACATCAAATTAAATAGGTACAATTAAATGGACTGCATTTTATATAGTGCATTTTTCTGACCAACAATGGCCAACAAAGCGCTTTACACTGCCTCACATTCACCCATTCATTCACACATTCATACATTGACGGCGGTGTCAGCCATGCAAGGCGCCAGCCAGCTCGTCGGGAGCAGCTGGGGTTGGGTGTCTTGCTCATGGACACCTCGACACTTGGTCAGGAGGACCCGGGGATCGAACCACCAACCTTCCAGTTGATAGACAACCTAATAACCCACTGAGCCAATGCCGCCCCCATGGTACCAAATGGTACTGCATATTTATATATTGTGATATCCTGTCAATTTTGAAGCCCAATGGGTGCCTTTTTGAGTTTCTAAGAAAACCCCCAAGCCAATATGAACACAGCTTGGGAGTGTGAACAGGGTTAAACTAAAGTAATTTTGAACTATTGGTCAAATGCCCACATATCCTGGATGCTGGTGGCAGTGTACTGATAAGGAAGAACGTGGTGGTCTACTCTATTGCATGGGCCTCTAACTAAATATTCATAGTCATGATAAAAGGAGAGTGTTGTGGGGGGCGTTGTCATAATCCCAGCTACAGCTTGTGGCCTTGTCTTAACACAGCAGAATCTGTGTGTGAAACAAACCCCTCTTTATTCAACGTGTTTCTGAGACTTAGTGCTGCTGATTGGTAACATATTTCCTCATCATTATTAATGTGGTTTGCTTGCATTTTTAAGATATCTTTAAAAAGCTGCTGTGATTAAATTAAACAGAACATTCCACTCTGGAAGACACTTGATTAAACAAGATTAAAAAAGTTAAATACAAGTATTATAACAGGCTGTTTTAGATTGCTATTTTAATCATAACAGAAAAATTATACAGGCATATTGTACAAAGCTGAGGTAACTTTACATGTCTTTGTCATTCAGCATTCGACTGGACATACAGTGCCTTGCGAAAGTATTCGGCCCCCTTGAACTTTTCAAACTTTTGCCACATTTCAGGCTTAAAAAATAAAGATTTAAAACTATTTAAAACAAATTTGTGAAGAAGCAACAACAAGTGGGACACAATCATGAAGTGGAACGAAATTTATTGGATATTTCAAACTTTTTTAACAAATAAAAAACTGACAAATTGGGCGAGCAAAATTATTCAGCCCCTTTACTTTCAGTGCAGCAAACTCTCTCTAGAAGTTCAGTGAGGATCTCTGAATGATCCAATGTTGACCTAAATGACT
>JACXGM010030497.1:0-13262 GCA_016801145.1 Umbra pygmaea
ACGGGCTCGTATTACGCTCAGAACCGGAGTGAATGGAATGTGTGCAAATCAAAAAAACAATTGGTTTTGTTCGTTGCGCACCATTCCATTCACTCCGGTTCCGAGCGTAATACGAGCCCGTCCTCCCCAATTAAGATCCACCGACCGCGGCTGGTGTCTATGCTGACCCCTGTGCACCGCCGAAAGCGCCTACAATGGGCACGTGAGCATCAGAACTGCACCAGAAAGAAGGTGGCCTGGTCTGATTAATCAAATTTTCTTTTACAGCACATGGATGGCTGGGTGCGTTGCTTACCTGGAGAACACATGGCACCAGGATGCACTATGGGAAGAAGTCAAGCCGGTTGAGGCAGTGTGATGATTTGGGCAATGTTCTGCTGGGAAACGTTGGGTCCTGCCATTCACATGGATGTTACTTAGACACATACCACCTACCTAAGCATTGTTGCAGACCATGTATTTTCTTTCATGGAAACGGTACTCCCGGAAGGCATTGGCCTCCTTCAGCAGGATGATGTGCCCTGCCACAAAGCAAAAATGGATCTTAATCTAATCGAGTATCTGTGGGATGTGCTGGACAAACAAGTACACTCCATGGAGACCCCACTTTGCAACCAAAGGACTTAAAGGATCTGCTGCTAATGTCTGGGTGCCAGTTACCAGCGTTTACTTGTTGTTAGCATACAGCATGGCTCCTTCTAGTGAACACAATTTTACTTGTTAGCATACAGCATGAGTCCTTTTAGTGAAAAAGTGTTTACTTGTAAGCATACAGCATGGCTCCTAGTAAACAATCATTTACTGGTTAGCATGTAGCATGGCTCATTTAGTCAACAAGTGGGAGCAATTTTGGTAAAGATGACATGCATGTTTTTGATGCTTTGTGACTGTTACATTGTCAAAGCAGGAACGAGCAAAGGAAAACTGCGCCCCTCTCTACACAGTTTCTAGACAATTGCGTAAATTCTTGCTGACGTACGGGGAGTCTCTATTGGCAGTGTGGCGCTCACTACCTTGGGAAGTCTCGTCTCAGTCAAACACTATCTGCAAGTTTACGCAACAAAACAATCAGCTTGAGCCTTCTTCAGTTAGTCTGTGTAAAGTTCTGGTAGTTTAAAAAAGCCCATAGGGAGCATTTCTCTGTGTTCATCTTACTTCACATGTTTTTGTTTTTGTTAGGAAAGGTTTGAGAGTCACTTTCATTAAAGGGGATACATGTAGGATTTTTTGCATTGTAATATTAGAAAATATCCATAGTATACAGATGTAGCCAAAATTATTACTACCCTTGCACTTCTGTAAAAAAACTCATAATTTTCTCTGACCTAAGTAGAATTTAACAAAAGTATTTGGTATTCCCCATTCTTAATTTCACACAAAAAAGCAAAAAACTTTGCTTTTGATTTATGTCATAAATGATTACTTTAAATATTAAAACAAATGAAAATGGCAGAGATAAAAATATCGGGACCCTTAACCTATTTCCTTGAAGGCCTTTGGAGTCCATAACTGCCGTCAAGCGCAGTCTCTATCTCTGAATGAGATTTATACACTTCTCGATTTCTTGTAGTTTGGCCCACTTCTCTTCAGCAAACTGCCTTTTCCCAACTGTGTGTTTTAGCTCTTTCCACAGATACTTGATTGGATTTAGACGATGACTCATAGAAGGCCACGTGTGAACTATCCAATGTTTCTTCTCTTCCATTCTTGGGTGCTTTCTGAGGTAATTTCTTGGATCATTATCCTGCTGAGGGACCCATGACCTTCGACTGAGACATGACTTTATGACAATGGGCTGTGTTTTATGGTAGGGATGGTGTTCGTTTTTTCCTGTAGACATGGAGTTGTGATTTAGCGAAAACCTCTACTTTTGTTTAATCTGTCCAAAAAACATTCTCCTAGAAGGATGGTGGCTTTTCCACGTGTATTTTTGCGAACTCCAGTTAGGCTTTTTTGTGTTAATCTCTTAGAAATGTGTCTTCCTGGATCAATACAATCGAGCCCATTTACATTCAGGCAGCAACGGATGGTGTGAACTGATGCACCTAGAGCTTGGATGCTGGCTTGTATCTGTTTTGATTTTTTTGTCACCATTTGAAAAGTCCTTCTCCTCATTCTTGAAGACATTTTCCACTTGCAGCCAAGTCCAAAGATGTTGGTTACAGTCTCATGGGCCTTAAACCTTTTAATAATATTTACAACAGTGTTTACAGGAACACCAAGCACTTTAGAGATGGTCTTGTAGCCTTTACGTTGACCAAGCTTGGCTATTACCTTCTAACTTCCTCAGACAACTCTCTGGTTTTTCTTCTCTTTTTCTTGTTCAGAGTGATACACACAGTGATACAACACAGAATAGTTAGTACTTGTCTCTGTTTAAACTGGCTGAATGAGTGATTATACAATTGAAGACACCTGTGAAAGGTCAACATAAGGTAACATTACACATAATTATTTCATATAACTTCTAAAGGGTAT
Organism: Umbra pygmaea; assembly: GCA_016801145.1. Classification (NCBI taxonomy): domain Eukaryota; kingdom Metazoa; phylum Chordata; class Actinopteri; order Esociformes; family Umbridae; genus Umbra; species Umbra pygmaea. The sequence continues at coordinate 2,479 of JACXGM010030497.1, forward strand.
GAATAACATTGTTCAGTCTATTTTAGAATGCCTTTTTTAGAATATGAAAGAATTCAGATCATCTCACAGGTTTTTTTTTGCCATGACTTATGGTGCATTCTTTTAATAAAATGCAAGGGAACTAGGGTTGGGTACAGAACCCTGTACTTTTTCCGGTAACGACCGAATCACGTTGGTATTACCGAGTATTGGTTCATGTAAAATCAATCTGTGCCCAATTTCGTTACCTGAGATCACATCTCTTGCGAGATACCTCACCTCGGCAGCTTGTCAATTGTTGACACAAACAGTCAAGTGTGATGGCAAGCCGAAAGCGGTCAGAAGTCTGGCTCCACTTTTCAAATTGATACAGCCAACACTCATTGTAATATTTGCGACGTGATATGCAAAGCTAGCATGGCAACACGTCAAACCTAAGGAAACACCTACTCAAACAAACAACACTTGTTGTAATATTTGTGATGTGATATGCAAATTAAAAGCAAAGTTGCCTGCATCTATCAATGTTAGCTCCAAAGACATTGAGCTCTCCAGGGACAAAATGTCAGGGGAGGCAGCATCAACATCAACTTCATTGTCATGTTCAGGTAATTTAATACCTAGTTGGATAAATTGTTGTTGGACATAAGTGGGAATTTTCATTACTTTATCATTATAGCATCATTAGCGTATAGCATTTTACTAGCGTATTTTTCACACAGCTTAGGACATGTCGACGACTCATGTTATTTAACGCTCGTTATCATAGCAGTATTCGGCTTAGCTAACTAGCCAAGATCAAGCATAAATGTAATCACTTAAGCAATAAGCTTTTAACTTATAAACATATGCATATTTCATGTGCTGCCACCTTTAGCCACATCTCATCTTACATAGTTTTTCTAAGTACCGAAATAAGGTACCATTGGGTATCGGTGTCGAATTCCAGGTGGTATAACTAAATGAAAACCGGTATTGGTACTGGTATCGGTTCAAACGCGAACGGTACCCAACCCTAAAGTAAACAGATACTTTTGACGCTATATGTATATGCCGTAAAAGGGAAAATTATTTCACAAAATTATTTTACCAGACAGTATTTAGTTTGCATCAAAAACACATCCTGTTGAAATGCTGCATTAAAATTGTCCAAAATAACACGCACTTTAATGAATAATGCTAGCGAGCTAACTGATCGATGTCTTGCTATATGGAATACTGTACTTTCATGCATTTTGTTCGGGCATCTTGTTATCACAAAATAGTTCATAGTTTAAGTTATTACAGTGAGTAGTGTACTGTATATTACTGTAATTTAACTAACATACCCTAGATGGGAGAAAAATTAGGGATATGTGAAATGTACCACCTTTTTGCGGGAAGTTCAATGATTAGTGGGTATAGTCCCATTTCAGCAATGCATTTATTATTTGTAGTTCCGCGTTGAACTCTAAGAATAATACATGTGAAACTCTGCATGCAGAGTCTCAATAGGGTGTTTATCTCATTTCATAAATTGTTGGTTGGTAAATGGACCCTCCACCTAACAGCCATAAAATGCGATAGGTTCAATGACTGATTGAAGGCTGTTCAGCCAGATTATAATTGGGACGTCAGGTTTTATGTTCATTGCGATGGCCCTTTTTCTCTTTGCCTTGTCTCTTAGGTCATTCACAGCCTTAATCACAGCTGTGCTTCTTATCTCTGTGGTGAATGTGTCATGTACTTCGCTAAGACGTCAAGGTCACCTGACCAACACGCTTTCCTCTGTCCAATCAGAGCTGCGTGGCTGACCGATTGTGGTGAGGGGGGGCGTGACCCGCGCCGAGGTTTCGCTGCTCAAGCCACAACCTTGACTGCTGCGAACGCGATCCGACAAGAGAGGAACGGAGATGGATGGAGAGAGAAAGCCATGGAGAGGAGATGGGAGGGCAGATGTGACAGCGGCCGTCAGTCTAACTGTTACCTTGAGCTGAAGACACCAGTCACGAGACCCCATGCTGGGTGGGCTAGCTGCACCTCGTACCTCATCCATATCATTACGGAGAGACAGAGTTGTGTGTGTGTGTGTGCGCGTGAACTCTGAAACGGCAGCTAGTCTGCCCTGACACGCCTCTGATCTCGGGAACTTCAAAAGTCGTTGAAAATATGCCTTTTTTCTGGTTGAAAAGACATTGAATAGACGTTGAAAAGACGTCTTTGAAATTATTTTGCTCAGCGGGCTGGAAAAGATACCAACAGTACACGAGACCAACACCAGCAGTGTGACATAATATACCCAAACAGAGACACAGGACCTCCTATCACTGCAATATACATAACGTCTGTTGTATTTGGGCTGTTGCAATCTCCGGAGGAGACGTGTTTTCCAAACACTTCCCACCCAGCTGTCAGGTTGTCGCCATCTATGTGACAGACATCTGTCCCTGACGCTGTCAGATACGTTTCACCGGGAGTTTGGAGGCACCAGCTGGGCATATCTCCCTGAACCTGACAGCTCCGGGCCTCACGGCAAAACCTCGACGCCACGGTGACCTCGCAGTGACCTCTAGCAGTATCAGCAATGTCAACGTCACCTCCGAAATACACACTTTAACATGTGCACACACCTCACACATACGCACGCATATCACACCGCACACACACCTCATAGATCAGCATAAACACACCTCATGGACATCACTGTACACACATATACATGTACACAAAAGCATACACATACACAAACACAAACAACACAGCCGCAGTCTCTTACAACCAGCCTAATAAATATATCACTGTGTGGGAGCGTAAAAGTGGTGTTGGATTTCAATCAGACATCCTTATTCTGTCTTTTAATTCAACTGGCTTCAGAGAATTTCCTTATCAGTACAGTTAATTTGTTAGCGAAAGTTTTTAAACCTCTGGGGAGGAGGAGGACTGAGATGACAGAGAGCCCATCGCAAAAAGAAATGCGGTCCTGCGATGAAAGACGTGACTACACGCATGCCAGCCAGCGCTGTCTTCTGAAATGTGATTTTGAAATGAGCAAAATGAATGCTAAATGATTTGTAGATGGTAAGCATTCATCTTGAAGCGCTACTATCACTATTTGGGGACACGGTAGATAATAATCCATCATGGTGATAAAAGTAGAATGCATTTCTATTTGCACTTGAGAATCATTTTGTGAAAACTCATTAACTTTAAGTCCTTGATAGACTCTTTTGGGTGTATAAACCTCTGATGATAAAACACCGACCAAATGATTTAAAGAAACAGTTGTATATACTGTAAGTCAGTGCCTTTGAAAATATATTACCATTGTATTACCATTGTATTACCATCGTACCTGTGTAGTTTTTATTATTAGACAAAATGATACATATCAACTTTGTGCCAACATTTTTATTTGCATATCGCAAATTGTTATACCATAACTAAGTGACTTTTCAGTTACTGTTTTTTGGGACATTGTGAACATGTTATAATCAATAGTTGTCAGTGAAAATGGAATTAAACTGGGTGAAGAACAACCAAGTTAAAAGGTGAGGGTGCGGGACAACTGTTTGTTTTACTGTTCTTTAACGTATTAGCTTAATATTTAGGAACTTTTCATTCAGTTATATTTTTTCTTGGCAAATATTGCCCATGTTTCTCCCCTCCCAATTTGTTCAAATCCCACTGACCCTGCCTTGTCGGCAGCTCCGCAACTCCTTGGACAGATGAAGACCGTTGAGGTGTGCTCACATGGTTCATCTTACCTCATGTCGACGAGCCGGCCAATTCTTTTCGCACTGCTCTTCCAACACGGATGCCTTTAGTCAGATCATGTGTGGGATGATTATGCTCAACAAATATACCTAAGTGATTGAATTTACAGGCGCCCAATCTGCACATTAGGAGTCGCTGGAGAGCGACATGGCAGGGTAGAGAAATCAACTTATCTATCCCAATTCCCTGGCAGCGCTACCAATTTGCGCTGCCTCATGCTGGAGGTCTGAGCAGAGTTGGAGTAGCCATAGTCAGGCTCGATCATTTCGTTATTTCTGAAAGAATCTCGGGTTTAGAGATTGTGTTTACACGTGTCTAAGACTTTTGCACAGTAATATACAGGGATGTAGTGGAGGCTAAACGCACGTATACGCCGTTTACACACCTCCCGAAATTCGGAAATACCGTTTACCTACCCCCAAAAGTGCGTTTATCCACCTCTAAATTGCGTTTATCCACCTTTAAATGGCCTATTGTTCCTAAGCCATTCTAAATTAAGCTTATGCCGTTTTAGTTTCATATTGTTCATTATTAGTTTAATAGGTTGTTAAACCCAAAACGAAGTCTATACGCTGCATATTAAGAATGAGATGTCGTCACGACACAGCGCTCCGCCCCCAGAGATCACGGTGTAGTTGAGGATAAACCAATGGGATAAACGCAGTTACAGTAAATGCCGTTTACCAACTTTTTTATTTGTGAAATAGGGTTTACTCACGCGTAGCTACAGCGCGTTCATGCCCTATTCTGTTCAGCAGCACTCATCTCCCCAGTGCGCGTGACTCAAAGATGTAGCAGACGATGTGCCAGACAAACATAACTTTTTAATAACGTCTATATTAGCTACAGTAATGCTAACTGCTGCATCTGTTTTAGAAATAGAAAGACTCATACAAACAAAGCAGTCTCTTGCAAAATGAGTGTAAAGAAACGGTAAAGAATATAGTTGCTCATATTTCAGTCAGTTGTCTACTGTGTCTATCTAGCTCTAGTCACTCAGTAGCTATTTAGCCAGCATAGCTTAATCAATGCAAGAGCTCTGTACTGTACAGTACTGCACATATTTAGCTAAATGTAGCTCAAATACATAAACTATCAAAGTACAGTAACTAAACAAAGTTGTGCTGAAACAGGCTGCCATTCAGGAAGACCACTTGAGGAGAGAGGTTAGTGCTGTGGTTGTGCAAATAATGTTTTTTTGTTGATAATATGGCTTCATATCATTGTCTATCCATTGAAGTAAGATACTTTCAAATCTTGATTTACAAAGAGAAGTGCTATATTAATTCTGCAGATGAGCTGATTATTGAATCAAGTGTGCTAGTTTACAATTACCACAAAAACATGAACAATTTGGTTGTTGTTGGTTAGTATTGCTTACATTTGATAGTTACATGCTTTGATCTGTTTGTTATCACATAACTTACTGTATATCCACACTGATGCACATCAGCATTTTGCTATACATATTTGCATTGCAGCTCAATTGAGGTAAAAAGACCATAAAAAGATGACACATTTCAATATGAACATTTTCAAATAGTATTTTATGTGAAATTGGTGTCAAGTCCAAATAACATTTTTGGGATGAATTAACTAATGTGGATTGATATGAATCTGTATCAGGTTTTGTGTAAAATGGACACAAGGCCCTATTTATATACCTGTATTAAAAGCAATGATATTTTAAAAACGTTAAATATTATGGTTGATATTGATGATTCTTCGTTTTAACATGATCACTGTGAAGAGTTGATAGTTTTCCCACCATTTTATTTACCACTACACCACTGCTTGGTACCATCAAATGATAGCCTATAGCGATGTCATCAGGATACACATACTGTACACCGGTAGGCCGTGGCCCACCTTGCCGGTGAACGCGTCGTGGTCCAACTTATTTACCTCTTTTTTACGACTACACCCCTGGTAATATATAAATATACAGTATACCAGTATACATTAGTTTCTCTCTTTCTTTATATTAGTTAACTCATCTATTGGTTAACCATTATTATTTCTACTACATACATACTACCTTTACATCAGAGTGTGTCACAAGCTCTGCTTTTTTGAGAACATTGTGACAATTCTGAAGGTTACGCCATGAGGAAGCATGTTCTTTCTTTCACTTTGGATGTGAGAAATGCTCAAGCTGACATCCTATAAATATTTCAAGGTAGGGACATCAAATGGCAAAATTTATATTCTCAAGATATCAAAAGAAGTGCATGTGAACTAGCAAGGATATGGACCCTGAACGCCATTGCAATTGTACTAGAACACATTTCTAACAAGCATCGTATGCACTGTCACAACACCTAAACATTACAAGAGTTTAAACAGCTGGAACATGTCCTTAGAGAAGCAAGGTCATGATGACTTTCATTCTACAGTAATTATGAACACACAGCAGATTCTTTTCACAATGGCATTTTAAGTGGATTGTCATGTAGGCATATGGAAAATATTAACGCCACACCATATCAGACAAACAATCTTTTCATCCATTGCTTTGGAGTACAAACATTGATTTTAATAATAACCATATCATGGTTTTATTTGTAGGTCTTCGTGCGTTAAGTGCATTTCTATGTAGTGAAGTCACTCTGGATTACTCTGCTAAATGTTTTCCTACTCCACATTGCAGTTAAAGGAGAATTTCACTTGATTTTACATAGTTGCATAAACTGAATGAAGTATATTCTATGGGCCATTTTCAACAGTTAATACAAAATTCAACATAAAATGTACCTGATTACCTACATTTTTTGTTCTTAGCTAGCAGCAGCTAAAGTTAGATCATCATCTTTGCCTACATACATACATACATTTCGGGGCAAAGAAGTGTCTAACATCAAATAAGAAAAGGTCAAATTGTCCTTTAAGGTGCATGAGGAGAAGCCGAGCAGCCCTGTGGATACAGGCTTATGTGCTGCCCATAAAACCAAGCATAGGATTAAATACCAGAGGAAATCACATACTGTACGCTAGTTTTCTTTGTGTGTCTGTGTGCAGAATGTTTAGAGAGCAGCACACTGTTCCAAAAATGTGTTCATGCCAGCATGTGGAGCTCACAGATGTTTAACACTTCTTCCCGCTGTGATAGATACACACACGCATTTACACACACATTCACAGAGACGCACAAAAGCAGAGATACTGTACAAACACACACACCATGAAGGTACACACAAACAAACTCACAAACGATATGAGGCAATATGGCAAAAAATATTATTATATTACTATACAATAGTAATAATATAACAATGCAATAATTAATTTAGTGTTTTGGAGTATTTTATAACTTCTTGTATAGATATGGGAGGATCTTTTTTGTAGATAAAGTGTGTATGCACATAGGTGCTCAAGCACAGGCTTGTTTGATTAGCAGCCCATTTCAGCTTGCAACCACCATGTTGTTTGGTTCAAATCCCTTTGCGGACCAGTATGAAAATGTTTGCAATGACTACTGTATGTCACTCTGGATGAAAGCATTGCTAAAGGACTTAAATGTAAATATTTCTGTAGCGTATTCAGAATGTGATTTCAGAGTTTGCTGAATAATTCACCACTGGATTGACAACCATGATATTACTCTGCCAGGTAGGCACAGGCTGCTTTCTAAATAAAATTTAATTTAGAAGGTTTTTGGAAACCCTTTTTATCTACCAGAAGACAGTTATCACATTAGCATAATTGCTAAAGGCTACACAACATGGTTGGCAAAACGGCACATAGACAGGGGCATTCCTGCACTGCCTCTCGAAATGTTGAAGGAAAATCTGAATCAAAGTAGTTGGTTAACTATTCCATTTGTATGACAGATTTGAAAGAGCAGTTTAACATTTAAAACTGCACTTAAAACATAGAGATCCTCACTGACTGTTTCATTATCAAGTGTAATTGTATAATTACACAGCACACACACATTTTGTTTTTCTACCTTGTGGAAACCTGAAACACAGAAATCCCTCTTCCCTAAACTTAACCTCAATAACCTACCATTGTGTCTACACCAACTGTAACCTAGCACTAGAAACTAACCCTAACTCCATAGGCCTAAACCTAAAAGGTAACCCACGCAATTGTACATTTTCCCTAAAATTACATTTTCCATAGTGGGGGCAAAATAAACTTTTTAAACCAATTTGTCAGATTTCACAATCTTTGTTGTAACTTAAGGTCCCCAGATGTACACATAGAACTGATTAACGTGCGCCCAGTCAGACATGGAGGAAGGGAGCACAGTGAACTCTGGCCACAATCAGTCCCCATCTAGCAGAGCAACCTAATGCATTTCAGTAGGCCCTGCTGTGATAAATGACTTGAACAAGTAAACTAGATAAAGTTAAAACAGTCCGAGCCAAAGAGATCTTGTCATCCATTTTAGCCCCGAATCTGTCACCATCTTACACTATTCCACACAACATCTTCTCAGAGTAGGGCTGTGCGACTCATCCGAGGAGTTGATGGCTTTCTGTTCTACCTGATTCTTAATTCCACACACCTGGTGCCCCGAGTCTAAATCAGTCTCTGATTGGATGGGAATTGCACAGTAAGATTCGTTTCTGGTTCCAACATTGGATACTGTATGAGAGCTTTAGAAGATGCGATACAAAGATTTTTATTTCAACCTTCCAAGAAAAATCCTCAAAATACATATCCGGTCCAGGATTCGAATTGATTAGGACTTGAGCAGGACACGTCTCCTCTGAGACTTCTAGCCATGTCAATTTCCCTCAGTGGTGGCTGTGACGTGTGAGGACGTCAGTCAGCAGACATCGGGCAGTGCACCAGATCAGTGCCCTCCCCACCATCTCCTTCTCCACTCCCAAATTAGATCCTAATTGTTTCTACACAACTCATGTTGTAATTGCGTAGCGAAGCACAATCCCGCGTGGGATTAACAAAGCAGCTAACCTTTCTTGTTTGAATTTCATATCATTAAGGATGTAAAGTCATTATAATGACTTTTGTATTCTGTACATTCTGCCACATTTGCACGTGTCGTGTTTCACCCATTATGAATAAAAAATGAAGTGAGAGAAAAGCCCATTACTGCACCAATTGATCCTTCTCATTGATGAAGACGAACGGCTGACTTTCCAAAACGTACTCGGGAGGCTGTGGTTAAAAGCCCCAGGCTAAAGCACCGTGAAGGCAACAGAGTGCCATTTGTAAATGTCTTTCACCAGGGACATCTTTGTTCTTCAGACAATGGCTAAAGGTGTCTGTCAGTCATGGACGTGTGCAGATGGCAGCACATTCTGTCATTTCAAAACAAGCACAATTAGGCTGAGCGAGCCGTCCGGTTTCTGCCGTACGTCATAGCATAAGTTCTATATGAGTCTTATTCCTAACAATGTATTAAGTATGTGTTAACAACTAAAGGCATGAAGACATATCACAAAAAGAGTTATGACACTTCTGATCATAATGACTCCTGAGGACTTGTCAGCAGACAGTTATCTAAGTATTAGCAGGTACTTAGCATGCTAATGATGTAAACATACCTCATTTGGTGATTATAACCTTTTAAGTATGATTAGTCCCTGTGTTAAAAGCAATTACTGTTTCCATGTATCAGTAAGGCGTCAGCTGGCTAGGTTAGGGAGTCGGACTAGTAGTCGGAAGGTTGCCGGTTTGATTTCCGGCTGTGCCAAGTGTTGTTCTGACCTTGAGCAAGGCACTTCCCCTCAAGTTGCTCTGGATAAAAGCGTCTGCTAAATAACTAAAATGTAAATGTAGTAAGGAGAGAGTATGTGGTAGTAGCGCGTGTCCGGGTTCTACAGTATGCGAACAGATTAGATGGCAGTGCAGCTTACTCCATCGCTAGCGTTCAATGCTCTACCCTATAACACTCCTGACCTCCACTTCACAGCACCTTGCCTGAAACTGCTCTTGTTGCAGCTTCATTTTTTTAACTAGTTCTAGATAGAATTACATTTCCTGATTTAAAATGGACCTTTTCTTTTTGAAATACGCTTGATTGAATGATTGAAAGACAAACAGGTTTTGTGTGTCTGTGTATGAGTGTTTGTGTTCACATGTACCTGTGTGTGAGTTTTGCTAACCCCCCTGCTTACCTCAGTGATGAAGGCTTTGGCACTCTGTGGGCTCATAAAGAGCACGGCGCGTCGCAGCGTGTCCCGGTAGCGGTGCAGCTCCTCCACCCTCATGGTCCGGAACATGTTGGTGATCATGGTGTTGATGTTTGTCTCCACCTTCTGCAGGGACACGTCCATACCCTGCTGGGATGTCTTGTCCAGGAAGTCCTGGATCCCACGGATGTCTGGTGGGGTGAGAGAAATGGAGGAAGAGAAAGATGGAGCAGGAGGAGAGTGAGAGATGACAGATAAGAAAAAAGGTGTGAGGAAGAGGGTGAGGAGAGAGATACGGAGGGAGGGAGAGAGAGTGGGAAGAGGTGAATATAAAAGTTTTTATTTTACACTTTATTAAAACATATTTATTTTATACTTTATTAAAACATATAACGGGCACACTGCCTTTCCACAAATCCCCACTAAAAAGGAGAAAGTCAGAGCGGTGAGAGAGAGGATAACAGATCTGCATCACATTTCTTTCGCCTGACATCGCAGGTCACAGTTTGATGAACAGGAAACAGGTCTGAGATCCGCATGTAGATGTGGTCGGACATGTCAATAACCCCCAGAAACAGCTTCTCAGAGTCCACATTTCACTGCCATTTATATTCATTCGTTATACTGTCCACTATAAAATCATAGTACTATCCATTCACTTATATCTTGGCACATTTGCCATGGAAAAAAAACAAGTAAGAATATTAAGGAGATAGAAATTAGCATTTCTGTACCATGTGTAGTACAATTGTCAGTGCAGCAGTGAGGTAGGATGCTGTCTCACAGAATAAGTAAATAAAACATGAATCATAGCCACCAAGCAGACCGGCTGCTCATCTCTCGCTCCCCCCATCTGTCTCTCCACCACTCTGTCAGCATCTCTCTCTCTCTCTCTCTCTCTCTCTCTCTCTCTCTCTCTCTCTCTCTCTCTCTCTCTCTCTCTCT
>JACXGM010030498.1:0-13268 GCA_016801145.1 Umbra pygmaea
GAATGTTTCATTGAATGCTGTGTGTTGGCAATGTAATGTTGCGTCTTTGCTCTGCAGCTAAACCAACCAATCAGCGCGCAGCTCATCTAAATATTCATGAGCATACCATATATGGAGGAAACCTATCGTTTCATTCAGTGGCTTTTCACAGGGTTGCATTAGGATGCATAGAACAGCACCCGGGGCATTTAAAAAAAAACCAATGTTACAGACTCAATTCAGAGAACTTAAGGAACAGTATTAAATACCCTATATAATCATTCTATCACCCCTTTAATTTACTTTGAAGTGAAATAACGAACGGCTGAGTGTACAAGCCACATACCTCACATTATTATGTGCCATGTTATTTTTGTCAAAGCTATTGTAAAATGGAGACATTAGTTAAATTTGTGGCTTTTTACACTTTCTATACATATGAGACATGTATATATAAACAAAATATTTAAGGGTAATACTTTCCGATAAGGGTACATAAACTAACATTAAAAAATACATTATTTAACATGAACGAATGATGAACAAATAGATTAACAAGAAATTAATAATGAAAACTCATACTTTACCACTAATGTACGAATGTATTAACTAATAGTGATTACCCTAATTTGTACATGTTTATACCGGACATTAACTCATGTCAGTTTTTGCATGAACAAACAATTTCTACTGTAATCTGTTAATGTTAATTCATGTCGCGAACTCATGTAGCTCTTTAAATGAACAAAGCACTATTTAATATATGAACTATTCATGAATGAATGATGAACAAAGAAGTAAACAATTAATAACCAAAACCATAACATTATTAATGATTTACAAATGCATTAACTAGTGTTGTTTGTTCATGTTGACACAGGACATGAACTCATGTTTTACCTTCCGATGGCTTTACAAATTTATATTTTTCATTGATGTGACTGTTCATTACTTGGATTTACCTTTCACTTGCTTCTTTCCACTTTCACTAAAACAACATTACTCATCTCTTCCATCTTTTTTGTCCAGGATGTTGTCTTTATACACTTTTCCTTTATCCTGTCACTTTTGACGGAAGGATTATGTGCAATTAATAGGATAGGTTACTGCATGAATTCATAACAATTCATTAGTTCAGAATCCCTTGGGGTGCTTAGTAACCAGTGAGCTGTTGTAGGAATAAAGCATTATTTACTGATACTGTATATCATTAGTTAATTATGTTTATGTCATCCTAAGTAAAGTGATGAGTTACCCTACCTTACCAATGACTAACTAATGAGCCACTGTTAGTAATGAAGCATTAACAACTGATACTTCATCATTAGTTAATCACGTTTGCTGCAATTTAACACCCACAGATTGAACGTAATCTAAACAAAATGTATGTTTTGACTGTAACCGTTATACAGAAGTGAGATAACACTGTGCTAGGTTCGGAAGGAGCTTAAGTGATATAAACTGTATCCACGAAAGGAAATATCAGGCCAAGTACGTTGTACCAAAAACTTTTTTCTTATGTCATGTTGCAGGTAACAGTTAACACCATTTCATAACATATGTGGAAGATTGTAAATTGGGCTCTTGAAATAAACAAGTCTTCATTTTGTGTCTTTTGTAGTCAGCCCCTTTGTCAGTTTTGTAGTCTGTCCAGTTGTCAGTCAGTTCACTTTCAATAGTTCTCTGTTCAAGTGTTTGTCACCAATTCAGTGATAGATTCCTGGTTGAAAAGGAAACTTTCCACTATTGAATGGATTGTGTGTATTAGCTGAGATGACTAATTAATGTCCTGACACCAGGTAGAGTGTTCGATGAGTGGGTCCGCGTCTCTTCAAGATCACACTGGGAGGGTCGCCATCAATAGAAAGGGATCTTCCATGTAGTTCTCACTCCGTCTATAAGACCTGACCTGTTTTTGTTATAAACAAAGGATTGTAAAATATTGTTCTACATTTCTATGTGTTACAAGTACAACAATCATACTAAAACATAACAACCATGTAACATTAAGCATCACATGATGCATAATACTGAATGACCACATGTCCTGGCCTGTTTATCACACTTAATTCCAACTTCAAATCTTAAGTCAAATTTACATAAATTTACAGTACCTAGCATATAACATTTTACAAATTTGTACTTATTCAATAACAACTGCTAATTAATAAACAGAAATAACATCAAGTTACTCTTATTCCTGTATTAGGTAAAAAACTGTAGGCAACAGAGTCTCCACATAGTCTCCACTTTCTACACTAGGGGCGCATATGCAAGTGCTGACCCTAGGCGTCTGGCTTGTTTGTTTGTTTGTTTGTTTGTTGTTGTTTCATCTATTCTTTTGTTTGTTGAATCATATACTATTGGTTGCTATATGTTAGGGAATATGTTTTTCAAGTCTGTAGTGATGATCTGGGCTCTGATGATCCTTTGGAACTCCGAAGGTGCACTTGGAGCAAAACCGCGGAATTCATTAAACAATGGAATACCTGTGCGACTTGTCTACTCCCTAGAACACCTATTGAGCCTCCGCAAAATAAATACAACTCACCCAGAACTCATCCTCAGCTGTCCCAAAATAATTTGATTTGCTCTTTCCACCACTTGTTTAAAAAAAAGAGGAAAAAGCGTGCATCCAGAGGGGGGATACGGAACCGGCTTAAGAGAAGAGGGAGCTTTGACATCGACTGATATCTGACCATTTTTTATTTGGGCCATGATCCGACTTTCTTACAGCGTCTGCAACCTTTTGCCACTCCAACGCCTTTTCGGCATTGGTAATAGGCACACTTTCCCCTCCCTACAATTACCATGTCTAACGTACGCTCACTACAAAATAAAATGACTGAATTATCCGCACTTGTTAAATATTACAGGGTTTTCAGTAGAGCTAACCTGTTGTGTTTCACGGAAACCTGGCTCTCAGAGGATGTAAACAACATCGACCTGGATAGATACTCATTCGATGTGACAGAGATGTCAAACGAACAGCAAAACGCACTGGAGGAGGACTATGCATGTTTATAAACTCCAGCAGGGCAACCAACTACACGATACGTGAAACTGACTGTTGTACTCATTTTGAGATTATGACTGTTTCTTTTTCGACCGCACTATTTGCCTCGTGAGTTTGGGCAAATTACAGTAATCTTAGTGTACGTGCCTGGGCCAGATTATGTATTAGCAGCTGAGCGCAAAGCTATCAGTTATAATAAAGCACAACGTAACTATGCTGATGATCCTATCCTCCTACTGGGTGATTTTAACAGATGCATTATTTCCAATCATCTGCCAAATTTGGAGAAATATGTAACCTGTCCAACGAGAATGGTCACTAGGAGGGTCTGATCATAATGTTATCCATCTCCTGCATAAGTACCGCCAGAAACTAAAAAGGGAGAAACCTGTTGTCAAAATTATCCAGGCTTGGACAAATGATTCAGTTGATGAGCTGAGGTGTTGTTTTGATGCCACTGAATGGGATCTTTCTTCAAAGACCAGGGGCCTCATTTATAAACGAGGCGTAGGCGCTCTCTATGCAATCATTGGGATTTATAAAAAGCAAACTTGACGGGAAAATGTGTGGTCCTTCACGGAAACTCTGACCCATGCGCACGCACAAAAACGGGTGAAATGAGAAATGGCGACACCGCCGGCAGATGTGTGAAACACGTGAAGCTGTCTGAAACTGCAGACCGTTGTGTAGCTAAACGAAATCGAAATACTGCCTCTCATTAATAATATTAACATTTCACAAAGCCATTTTTACAATCAACAGCCTGTGATGGAATACAAATTAAATAAAACAAGATTGTAGCCAACTTAAATGCAAACGAATACATATTTGCAAAAAGAACACTGAAACATGTTCTGTAATTATATTGGCATGTTATGTAATTCATCCTCATAAATAAGACGGTAAACAAAATAATGTTTAAAACATATCCTTGTCTGGCGGAGGAGACATACATTAGATTATATAGATGTCTTCATTGTCCACTGGGGAAAGTTGTATTCATAAATGTTATCAGCTACGGAACCATGGTGTTCATGTATATGCCGTTAGTCTGTTTCATTTCCATCCATCAATTGTTGCATCGTGACGGATGTCTTAACCATTTTGAAAGCTGGAATTAATTCCGTTTGCGCATAATCCAATTTACAATTAGATGAATACCGACATCTGTAGCTGATCAGATACAATCACCTGCATGGTCATAAAAAGCCATGATGCCAACCCAATGCGTAATGACGCACAATGGCCGATCTTGCGCTGTTAAAAGATGTGGCAAATGGAAGGATTCGGAGGGAACGCATTTTCAGACAGCAAGAAGACTTGCTGGCAAACGAGGACGAGTGGCTTATGAGCCGGTTCCAATTCCTCGGGGCGTCCTGTTGGACCTCTGTGCTCTATTGGGCCCAGCGTTACAGAGGAGCAGTCGGAGAAACCACGCCGTGCCAGTCCCACTTCAAGTCCTTACAACACTTGGATTTCTGGCGACTGGCACTTTCCAGAGGGAATTGGCTGACAGGTCTGGGATTTCACAGCCATCCCTTAGCCGGGTTATGCCAGACGTGTTAATAGGTGTAATTGGTGTGTCGCATGATTACATAAACTTTCCTTACTGCGGATGAACAGGCAAACAAAAATGTCCGGTTTCCCATATGTAATCGGTGCTATTGACTGCACTATGTTTTGCCATAATAAAGGCACCAAATGAGAATTAAAATGCTTTCATTAATCGAAAGCATTTTCATTCGATCAATGTCCAAATAATTTGTGATGCAGACATGTTGCTGTAATGTAACCAATTTTGCCCCACCCGTGGCAGACACACTTTCACGATGAAGCGCCAGACGCTTTGACATCAACTGATATCTGACCACTTTTTATTTGGGCCATGATCCGACTTTCTTACAGCGTCTGCAACCTTTTGCCACTCCAACGCCTTTTCGGCATTGGTAATAGGCACACTTTGCCCTTCAAACAACATTTTCCTCCTCTTTTCCACCTCGTCAACAATATTTTCTACTTCACATTGAGTGAAGTTTCTTTTCTTGGTTTTCCTCTCTCTGTTTGCCATGGTTTCTCAATCAACGAATATTAGTTTCGGGGCGTTTCACTGACTATTTATGGGCAATTATAGGCGTGACATGCAGCCGCAAAAGCTGAGCCACATTTAGAGTTGATTGTGATTTATAAAGGGAAAACGGCGTAGGACGTGCGTGCGCACGGTTTTATAAATCTGAACATTTCTTTGCGTACGCACGTCCCTATATTTCGTCCGTACGCCACTTCTGACGCAAATCCACCGCAAAGTTTTATAAATGAGACCCCAGGTCTCCTGTAAAACTCTGACCTGTTAACATACACTGTTACCAGCTATCTTAACTTTTGTGTTGGTTCTATTATTAAACAAAAAAATATTAGAATCTATCCGAACAATAAACCATGGGTAAATAAAGGACTAAAACACCATTTAAATCAGAAGAAAAAAGCTTTCTTGGAGGGGGATCGACAAAAAGTGTTGGAGAAGGAAATAAGAAGCATGGTTAAGAAAGCAAAAATAGACTACAAAGACAAGGTGGAGGAGAAACTTAAAAATGGCAATGCTAGAGATGCTTGAAGGGGACTGAACACAATGATGGGCAGGAAACACAAAGCTGCCCCTCAATACGATCATCCTGATAACCTTTCAAATGATCTGAACATGTTTTATTCTAGATTTCATAAACATGTGACTCTGTCTGTGTAGGAATGAAACCTGTTCCTGTGAAATTGAGGGAAAAGGAAGTAATCACTATCTTCCAGCGAGTCAACCACCGCAAAGCTTCCGGGCCAGATGGGCTCAAGGGAAGGGTCCTGAAAGAGTGTGCCACTCAACTGGGACACGTCTTTACCCAGCTATTCGAGATGTTCCTCAACAACAGTTTTGTCCCTAAAGCCTGGAAAATGGCAACCATTGTCCCTGTGCCTAAAACAGTACACATAAAATCGTTTAATGATTTTAGACCCATAGCTCTCACATCTATATTAAGCAAATGCATGGAGCGTCTATTAAGTAAAAAACTAACAATGCAGACAGACAAGCTTGTGGATCCCATGCAGTTTGCCTACCGAGCTAACCGAGGAGTGGAGGATGCCACTCTCACTCTTTTGAATAAAATATATGGTCATTTAGACAAGGCCAACACATATGTCCGTGTACTTTTTATGGACTTCTCCTCAGCTTTTTCATACGGTCCAGCCCCATCTTCTCCTGAACCGCTTGAGTGACCTGATTGTTAGTAGCAGCCTTGTTCTGTGGATCAGAGCCTATCTGAGAGAGAGGCCCCAGCGAGTCTGAATTAACAACACCCTCTCTGATTGCCTGGTTTTGAACACAGGTGTTCCACAGGGGTGTGTTTTATCTCCGTTATTATTTTCCATATACACAAATGAGATAAAATTCAGCAGGAAAGACATTTCACTCATTAAGTATGCTGATGACATGGCCCTGGTTGCCTGCCTGCAGGATGTCATCAGCCCTTCCTACTGCCAGCACATCGACCAACTTGCCACCTGGTTTTTAATGGCAGATTCCTTGACCTCAATGTCAGTAAAACCAAAGAGCTGTGTCTGGGAGGTAGGATGGGAGCAGGCAGCACAGGACCCGTTGTCTTCAGGCCAGTTACCATGAAATTACAGGAAGTGGAACCGGTCACCCATTTGAAATATTTGGGAACAATTATTGACAATAAACTCACCTTTTATCCCAACGCAGACTATATATACAAAAAAGCAAGGCAGCGGCTCTTTCTCCTTAGAAAGCGGAGGAGTGTCAATGCCAGTAAACGCACCCTGACCACAGTCTATAGGTCACTTACTGAGAGCGTTCTCACCTTTAACATCATTTCCTGGTATGGGAACCTCTCAGTTAAACATAGGAACAAGTTGACCCAGGCGGTTAACCAGGCCAGCAAGAGCATTGGAGACAAACAACTGCAACTTCAGGACCTCTACAATCGGTCCATAACTAAAAAAGCAACCCAGGTCTATAATGACCACACCCACCCACTTCAATCATCATTTCAGCTGCTGCCATCTGGCAGGAGACTCAAGGTCCCACTATCCAGGAAAAATGGTTTTAAGAAATCATTTGTTCCCTCTGCAGTGATAATTCTAAACAAGAACGTAATAAAATGACTTCTTCTCATCCATGGACCATGAATTCTGCCATTGATGCAGGTGTATCTTATGTGTCTTAGTTTTTCCCCACAGTCTGCGCTCATATAGTTTTTATACAGTTTTGAAACTGTTTTATTCTTTTTATTCTGTGTACTGTTTGTCTTTTATTGTTGCCAGATTGCCAAAGACAAATCTCCATTTTATGTAAACATTGGGTTTTCCTGAGCTGTATGCCAATAATCATCAGTATTATAACAATAAATGACCTGAAATATTTCAGTTGGTGTGCAATGAATCTAAAATATATGAAAGTTTAATTTTTATCATTACATTATGGAAAATAATGAACTTTATCACAATATGCTATGTAAGGACCTGTACTTCTGTCTACCCCAAAATTCACCCAACTGTCCCAACATCTCAAAAATCTGAACTCAAATTTAGGCTAAAGCTAGACCCCTATGTTCACATAACATTTTAAAGTTAACCAAATAGACATTTGTCCTACAGATTCTAACAAAAGTATCATTTCCAAGGGCATGTTATATCCCACACAAGTCCCAGGAAGTATTACATAACAATGCTTGTGAATTTGTCCCCCCCATGTTACTATCCAACATCTTAACCCATTGGAATAACTTTGTTCGACCTGCTAACATCATGTCACAACCCACCGTGGTATGTTAGGTGTCATCTGCCAACTGGAGCGACTGCTCATCTCAATGGCAAATCGCCAATCCTGTGTGGCACCTTTCGTGGACTGAATGGCCAGCTTCACCAGATCAGTGCTCGAAAGCTCTCTATTCCCCCTCAGCTCCAATCCTTCAGACAACACAAAAACAATTTGACATAACAGAACACACAACATACACAACACACAAAACACAGGAAGCCCCAAGACGACATACACATTACACATAATTCTGAAACAAAACATTCAGCGCTTCAATGCAAGCATCCAAATTTCATTACGTTTTCAAATTCAAACATTAATTCCCATATGTATTAAACGTACAATATGTAGTTTTTGGCCGCTAGGGGTCTCTCGATCAAAACAATAGCAAAAGATGTACTTGGATGACGTCGGGAACAAGCGTGGGATCATGGGTTTTGTTATCGTCGTAAATGACAATCTTCAAATCTAGCGTCTCCGGCAAAAAACAATTGCACTGACAAAGTAATGTATTGATAAAAATATTATAACTTTATTCACGTTATGTTCGGCGGTTTCCTGGAACTTAGAACAACCTGAGAAGTCAAAGGTTATTTGACGCCATTGACGGACGACAAAATGAAAAGTCCCATGTCTTCAAGTTATATCACAAATTTCTCTGGGTTTGAAAGTTGGTGGAAAGATTTAGGACAATGTAAGTACACAACTAAAAAAAAATATATGATATATATATAATATAGGTATAGTGATTTTTGCTTTTTAAAATGCAAAGTATGTCTTTTGTTATTGTTTTGGAAAACTACATATTGTACCTTTAAGTTATATCTGAGCAACATCCCAAATAATTTCTTGTTCTGGAGAAAGTAATTTCCAAAATAATTTAAGGAGATCATTTTTTCAAGTAACCAATACTATATGTTCATCAAAATGTATTAATTCCCACAAGACAAAATAATTGTAACATCGAAGTTAATTCAGAGTGGCTAGGGCATCTATATTAATATAAAAAAACGCCTAAATTCATATGGTCCGTCCTTGCTGTAAATTTAACTAAAAGTCAGTCCAGTAGGTGTCACACGGCTAATCATCTTTAAGCCTTAACAAGTTAATGCAGCGATTCCGTGTTCCAAATTATTGTATTACCGTATAGGCGAACAACAGAAGACATTATGACTTCACATTTTTATTTATCACAAATTCACATCAAGTAGCTATGTTTCCAATTTGATACCCTTCATGTAATTCCTTTATTTCAAACCCCAGAGCCATTGAGACAATATCTCAATGCAGCCTTCCCTAACTATCAATGCATTGCAGCCTAAACAAACCACGAGACACCACGATAATTAGGAAATAAACCTGTAGATTTACAGTATAGTAAGTTGCAAACTAGCAGGACTACCATTAATAAACCATGTCACAACCCCCCTAGCTATCATGTACACCGTGCATAGGTCAGAGGCCAGTGTCCTTTGGTTCCGTTTTGTCACATGTTGAGACAATTCATGCGAATACATAAAAAATGTCCACGCTGTACTACCGCTTTGCTTATATAAATTTAACCCAATCCCCTAACTTTCAGATATGTGTACATCAGTGATGCCGATAATGCATTACTTAAATTAAAACAAATTATTTATTTAATTGGGACAGTGCATGTTAATGAACAAACATGGAATACATGCATGTAAACATGCCGGATTGTAGCCAAGGGCTAATTTCCATCCGTACTCCCACGGGCTAAGGTCACACAGGTCACAAAACATTGTATAATAAGTTTACATCTACAGTAAGTACATCAATAAATTAACAAAAGCCCTATATACAATATTCACATAAGATTTAAAAATTCATTCAACTTCAAAAATCCATATACACATCACAGAATAAAGAAATTCAGAAAAAGATACAACATATTCACTAATGGTCAAAGTCAAGGTCATTTTATTTATAAAGCGCATTTACAACAGCCACTAGGCTGACCAAAGTGCTTTACAGAAAAGTAAAAAAAAATAAAAAAAATAAAATAAAAAGAAAGTAATAAAAAATACCTATGAAACAACAACACAACACACAAATAAGAATGTAAAATCAGCCAGAAATGTAGGTTAGTATGCTGAGGAGAATAGGTGGGTTTTTAATAAAGACTTAAAAACAGACAAGGTAGGGGCCGTTCTAATCTGTAGGGGCATGGAGTTCCAGAGATGCGGGCCTGCCACCGAAAAAGCACACTCACCTCAACGCTTGAGTCTAACCCGGGGGACTACCAGCAAAGCTTGATCAAGAGATCTTAGGCATCGGATGGGGTGTAGGGATGGACAAGTTCAGACAGATAGACCGGGGCTAGGTTATGTAGAGATTTAAAAACAAGGAGTAAAATTTTAAAATCTATTCTCTAACGAATTGGCAGCCAGTGCAACGATTTGAGAATCGGAGTGATATGGTCATACTTCCGACATTTGTGGATGAGTCTGGCCGCAGCGTTTTGGACTAGCTGAAGACGGGCGATTTGGTGACTTGATATACCACAATATAGAGAATTGCAGTAGTCTAGCCTACATGTAATAAAAGTATGAACAGCCATTTCTAAGGTTTTAGGAGTAAGAAAGCCTCTAATTTTAGAAAGTAAACGAAGTTGGTAAAAACTAGCGCTGATAACAGATGAAATGTGTTTATGAAATTTTAGAGATTGGTCTACAAGTATGCCCAGGTTCCGCACTCTTGTGGATTTAAAAGCTGATAAGCTCTCTAGCTCAGGATTTAGGTGCTGAGAATTTTCATTTGGGCCAAAAACAATAACCTCAGTCTTCTCTTCGTTTAGGAAGATGAAATTTTGGGCTAATCATTCTTTGACCTCTTCTAAGCATAGCAGAAGAGAGTTCAGTGCTGAAGGATTGTTTCTCTTAATAGGGATGTAAATTTGGGTGTCATCTGCATAAAAATGAAAAAAAAACACCATGTTTCCTTAGGATGGAGCCCAGAGGTAGCATATAGAGAGAAAATAAAGAAGGGGCCAAGATGGAGCCCTGCGGAAGCCCACATGTGAGAGGTGTCATAGAGCTGGAGAAGTTGCCCATCTTTACTGAGAACTTCCTGTCAGACAGATAGACTAAAACCATGTCAAATCCGATGCCCTTAGACCCACCCAGGACTCTAGTCTAGCTAAGAGAGTAGGGTGGTCAATGGTATCGAAGGCTGCCGAGAGGTCTAGGAGAACAAGAACAACGGTGTCTCCGGAATCAGTAGAGAGATAAATATTATTTAGCACTCTCAGGAGGGCGGACTCAGTGCTGTGGGCAGACCTAAAACCAGATTGAAAGACCTCAAAAATACTATTGTTTGACAAAAAAATGTTGGAGTTGATTTAACACAGTTTTCTCTAATAGTTTGGAAATTAAAGGTAAAACAGAAATGGGTCAGAATTTTTTTAAAACAGAGGGATCTAGTCAAGGCTTCTTAAGTAGAGGTGTGACCGTGGCCACTTTATGATTGGCAGGAACAGAGCCTGATTTGAGACTCTTGTTGATAAAAGAAACCATACCTGGCCCAGCTGATTCAATTAAAAGTTTTAAATATCTCGGGTGGATAATATCAATAGGACAGAGTGACGGTTTGAGCTTGACAATCATGTCCTTCAGTGTCTCAAGGTTGATAGGATCAAAATCCTCCCAAAAGCCAGCAATAGGTGTCGAGATCGGAGGGATATATGAATTAGGACAGACTAATGTGTGCAACTTTGGTTTGCCCATAGCCATTTTTTCAACAGAAATTTAAACAAGCTATATGTAGGGCATTCTCTTAGTATTAGAGGAAGACTATTCCACAGGTTCCCACCTCGGACAGACAGAACCGTCTGACCGAAGGTGGTACGCCTGTGGGGTATTATCAGGTTTCTCGAGTAGTCCTCTGCAAATTTTCTTTAGATACTTAGTAACGAGCATAGGCATGAGTCAAGTGTCCCCACCACTTTTTTTGAGAAAAAATCTGACAACTTTTTTCAGTAACAATTAATATAACACGTTACTATTTCCAAACCAGTAATCAGATTAAAATTACTTATCCAAGTCACTGTACATTACTATTTTTGTAATTTTCAAAAAATATATTTCTGCTTTTTTCTTGCATCTGCTTTTTTCTTGCAAATTCCTATAGCGTTATGACAAGAATGAGACAGGTGCGACGGAATTCCAAGAAATCAAATGGTATTTATTCACAAAGACTGAGAGTAAAACAAAACTGCCTCGAAGGGCTAAACCGAATGCATATATGAAACCGAGAGGATTGCCATAACACGGAGAACACATAACAGGAAATAATAATCGACAGGGGACTGAACAAAACACACAAGCTAAATACAAAACAAAATGAGGGACAACGGAAAACACCTGGGTACTGAATTAACACAGCCGAGGATCTATTGGTTTACAGAAAACATGTGATCAAAACATATGAGAAAGTGTAGTAAGGGAGTAAAAGAATAAAATAAAGATGCACTTATGAAGTTAAAGCATTATTAATTAATATATTTCATTTTCTCCCATTGCAATAGTCTGGGTTAAGAACAGAGAAAAGCCTAAGAAATGCGTATAGAGGATTGATAGTATAGACGTTGCTGATATTTCCTATCTAACTATCTGACCTCATAATGATCATTTATCCGTGTGTGTAAACAACAACGGAAGAAATACTACTGCGTCCCGGGAAAACTTAATCGCTACCCGCGGTACTCAGTAGGCTACCTAGCTTGAATGTGTGCGTGATAAGGGCTGAAACAAGATAGCAGGGCGCAACAAGAATAGCTTACGTTCCCAATAATGACTCCACCGGAGATGTTCTGGGAAATTATTTAGAATGTCTATGACAGAACTTAGTAAGTGAATAATATTTAATTCCAGTTAAAGGGCATCGAAGTACAAACTTTAACCGGAAACAGAATTGCACAATAATACCATGAATTACATGTCGTTTACATTTCTAAATATGATCTACGATCTAAGCATGTCTTATACGGTACAGTCTATCACAACATTTATTCAACACATTTGCTATGGCACGCACTGACGTGTGGAGAAAAGAACAGCCGCACACTCTATGCTCTGATGCGAAATATAGGTTTAATCAACTCCAACGTTTCGGCAGACAAGCTGCCTTCATCAGGGTTTCATGACAAGCACTGCAAATGATGTACTTATATATGTTTGTGTTTGTACCACACACAGGTGAATGGATAATTGCATAATTGTCAATTTGTCAATTTGTCAATTATGACACTACATATGAAAAGAAAAGAAAAACAGAAAAGGAATGCATTGTAAAGTACTTAAACATTATAAATAAACAAGTGACTATGGCATGGACCAGTTAGTCCCATCAGGATAAAATAATTATAAAGTCACAAGAAAGGTCTGAGGTCAAACTCAATGTTAAGACCTAATGGAGTAAGAGTCC
>JACXGM010030499.1:0-13268 GCA_016801145.1 Umbra pygmaea
CGTCATAATAAATACATAAATAACAACTGTCCTTATCATGATGCCTGATAAAGAGCGCTGTAGGCCCATTTCTTTTTATTTATTTATGTTACTTTTGATGTGTGATTTTTTTCAGCTAGCAGTGACTCTAGGGGGCCCTCTGCTGGCCACGGGGCCCTTTGCAATTGCAAAGGTCGCTTAGTGGCTGGGCCGGCTCTGCGACTTTAGTTCAGATGTTCAGGCCCACGGTTCAAATTCACGAAGTTCTTCATTTATTTGCATTCGGTAACGGTCCGGTCAATAAATTGCAATTTTCACATAACAAGATGGATTTTACCTGAGAACTATGCTTTATGTAGTTGAAACTCGCAGTCGTAACGTTGTGAATTTTATAGCTACACTACTTAGAATGTTGCTACTAGAACCGCAACATTCTAAGCTTTAAGGAGATATTAAACTTGTATATATATAACCTAAAGAATGAGGGTGTTTGTTTTGTCATTCAATTTCATTTGAGGTACAAAAATGGCTAGCTGAGTGAACAAGCAAACAGCTTTTGTTACTGGCTATTTACATCACATGATGACTAATAATTATCTCATCGTCATAGCTATTTTAAAACCAAGATATTTGCTAGAACCCCAACATTCTATACTTTAAAGACATATGAGACATGTATATATATAACTTAAATATTGCATTTGTGAGCTTTGATTATATTCCTTAATGTATTTTCTAAGAAGTGAAAAAAAAAACTGAGATATTTGCTAGAATCCCAAGATTCTAAGCTTTAAGCTATAAGACATACACTAAACTAAAGGATTATTAGGAACACCATACTAATACTGTGTTTGACCCCCTTTCGCCTTCAGAACTGCCTTAATTCTACGTGGCATTGATTCAACAAGGTGCTGAAAGCATTCTTTAGAAATGTTGGCCATATTGACAGGATAGCATCTTGCAGTTGATGGAGATTTGTGGGATGCACATCAAGGCCACGAAACTCCCGTTCCACCACATCCCAAAGATGTTCTATTGGGTTGAGATCTGGTGACTGTGGGGGCCATTTTAGTACAGTGAACTCATTGTCATGTTCAAGAAACCAATTTGAAACTATTCGAGCTTTATGACATGGTGCATTATTCTGCTGGAAGTAGCCATCAGAGGATGGGTACATGGTGGCCATAAAGGGATGGACATGGTCAGAAAGACTGCTACATACTGGATGTTTTTCCCTTTTCACACCATTCTTTGCAAACCCTAGAAATGGTTGTGCGTGAAAATCCCAGTAACTGAGCAGATTGTGAAATACTCATACCGCCCCGTCTGGTACCAACACAACTGTACATTTCAGAATTTCTCCCAAATTACGTTCTCAGGAAACTATTTTGAAAACCTGAATTACGTTATATGCCAACATATTTAGTTTTTTTAACGTTTGAACTGCAAGTTTCGTTATTAGGCTATATTTGTACTTCTAGTACGTTGTCCCTGTGCATTTCATTTAGCGAATTTAAGCGAGAACATTCCACATATTCCACACATTCCATAGCGTTCAAAATTATATTGCAACATTCACAGTTAAGGTTAGGTCAGAGGATACTAACGGTTAAGGTTAAACATGAGGTTACTTACGGTTAAGGTTAGGCATTAGGTTACTAACGGTTAAGGTTAGATATGCTGTTACTGAGGTTAAGGTTGGGATTAAGGTTAGGGTTAACATTACAAAAAAACGATAATCGTCTTTTTGTATGGCGCAAGCAATGTAGAACAAAACACACACAAAGTGCCAGTCTGGATTTGAACTTGCGAACACTGTCAGGCAAGTCGCGGATTTATATGCCCGTCCATCATCCCCGACCTCCACCCTAGCAAAAACTACGGTATTTACATGCTACGTCATGATTTTCATATGGTCATACTTAACGTTATTCAAGTGTTCAATTTAGTTCCCTACAAACATAAATGACTCTCTCATATGTTCGTATTTCACATATTTCGGTTTTACAAAATAGTTCCCTCAGAATGTATTTCATGTGATTTAGGGCTGCACCAACAACCACGCCACGCTCAAAATTGCTTAAATCACCTTTCTTTCTCATTCTGACATTCAGTTTGGAGTTAAGGAGATTGTCTTGACCAGGACCACACCCGTAAATGTATTGAAGCAACTGATTTTTTGAGTAGATAATTGCATTAATGAGAAATTGAATGGGTGTTCCTAATAATCCTTTAGGTGAGTGTATAAGACATTTATATATAAAATGAGGGTGTTAGCCTTGTTTCTATTTTGACATTCCATTTAATTTGAGGCACGTGTACAAGGCACGTAGCTCACATATGAGGGGAAATTATTATTTTGTTATCGCTACTGTACAATGGAGACATTCTCTACATTCCTTAGTGTCTAAGCTTTCTGTAGATATATAACATGTATATATAATAAAAAAATATGACTTGTGAACTGTGATTCTAGTTCAGCTTTTTTTTGTGGGGGGAAATCACCCGTGGGCAGGATACTTAACGTTAAGAGGTTAAAGCCCATCTGAGTTTACAGAATACTAGGTTTAGTTAGGTTTTCCATTCCCCCTTTATTAATTGCAAAACCAGTCGGGATTCGGATGTTCCACCTGCCACAGCCCCTTTGCCGACATCCAGCTGATGCAGCCCCCCTTACACCAAGCCCTGGCTGACAACGGAAGGGAGCACCAGGACCTAGCTGGAAGAGAGGAGCAGCGTCATTCACTCCAGGCCCCTGCTCAGCCAGCTTCTCTACAGGCCCCTGCTCAGTCGGTTTCACTCCAGGCCCGTTTAGCCGGCTGCCATGGACCTGGATTACATGTTTCTGACTCTGCCACCGGAGTTCGAAGACGACTCAGCACTGGAGTGTACAGGGCCCCCCTCAGCGCTGGGGCTTTCTGGGCCCCCTCAGCTCTGCAGCCTCTGGGGTCCCCCACAGCTCTACAGTCTGACCCAGGGCCCCCTGCACAGCCTGTCCCAGGGCCCCTGCACAACCTGATCCTGGGCCCTCACCCCAAAAGACACCACCACTGCTGAAGTCTAGCTGGCTGCTGCCGTCACCACCAGTGGTCGCCTTTGGTAGGCTGCCTGGCCTGCTTAGACCTCTGGCTGAACCACCACCTGGGTGAGTACTTGGGGTGGGGCTGCATTTGGGTCTCCTTTGAGGGGGTGTTTTGGCCCTTTCCTTTTCTTGGCTGTCGGGAGGTGGGGGTTCTCTCTCTCTGTGGGCCCCTCCGGATTAGTGCCCCTTGGGGGGGTACTGTCACTCCTAGCCCAGTGAAGACTGGCGTGAACAGAACTTAGACTGGACTCCATTATGTATTTAGTTGTCTATGTATATTTTCTGTTTAGTTGGTGTAACATTGCATTGCATGTAGTTTTATGTTATATAGGTGTAAGTCTTTTTAGGTTTGTGTGACACCTCTCTCTAGTTTGGCTATTGCTAGGTTAGTGTAGTGTTTTGTAGCTCTGATTGATGGTTGCGGTCAGCCGTGATTGATTATCTTTGTTAGCATTCTGTATATAATGCTGGCCAAACTAGAGAGAGGTGTTGGGCATTGATATTTTATTGTGTTACCTTGTCACATATTGAACTCCTGGTTGATGTTATGTATGCATGTTACATTATATGCTGCTATTCGTGACCACATAAAGGTCATAAGTAGCAATATTCTGTACATTTGAGTAAGACCTACATTCTATACTGCGTCAGAGCAAAGTATATGTAAAGTTTCTTAAGGAACTCATGTACGTAATGATTTACTCCTGCAACAACCAGTGTCTCTGGCTGAGAACCCTGTTTTATCATTAAATCTGCAAACCTGTCATTCCTGTTCAGTCTCCCTTCTTCAACTAACCTACACACACCGTGACACTTCATGCAAATTCAGTGGAGCGCTTGCATTGCCCAATTTTCTTTATTACTATTGGGCGGCCAACTTTCAAAAGCTGCCATTCTTGTTGCATTCTCCACGTACTCCTTGGTGCCACCTAGAGATACTATTATGCACGCCTACATCTCTAAAGGCTTTACTGTGTTCTGCTCTCCATCTTCCCCCACTAGCTACACTGATAACCCTGTGGTACAGTCCTCATTGAAGATATGGTACCAGTTCAGGCACCATTTTAAATTCTCCTCTGCATCCATTATGGGACCTATTGACAAAAAACACATATTTTCCCTCTACCTTGTTGACAATGCCTTTTCTCTCTGGGCAAGGAAAGGTATTAAGACATTCTATGACCTTTTATACAATGGTAGTTTCTCTAGATTCCCTGATCTGGCCTGTAAACACACTTTGACTCCCATTTTCCACTACCTCCAGATAAGAAATTTAGTTTCCACCCACCTTACTTGTTTCCCCAATTTACATCCTAACCAGGCTTGGGACTTTATGTTCACTCTTAAGCCCAGATAGAAAGCTGTAATCTAAGTAAATGGGTTTTGAATTCATGGAGAAGTGGTGGGGTGTAGCTTAACTATGTCCTGTGTCTGTCACGTATCAGGGTGTGTGGAGTTGAAGAGAGGGAGACAACGCAGGCAGGGAGATGTTCATAATTTTAATGGTAGCATAGACAGCCTCCTGACAGGTATGGATAGGACAGGTACACATAAGAGGAAGGCACAACTTCAAGTGATACCTAACTGTGCTCTCATTTGTGACACAGAACACAAATATATCAACTTGGCACTATGCAAAGCTACTCTTACATGGAAAGTCTACTTACTCTCGCAGTACGTGGAAAGGACACAAATGTAGAGGGTCCGTACTCAATACCCAGTCGGGAAAACTACCAACCAGCTGAAAGGGTTTAGGTAATTAGTTCAACTCAGTAACCAATCAGTACCAGGTGAAAGAGAGGAAAGCGCCTCACAGCCCACACCATATGATCCCACAACAATACATTCAATGCAAACCGAAAACAGTACATAAGTGCTGGCACATAATTAACTAAACACAAAGATATCCACAAAAAAACAAAATACCTATACACATATATGAGTCCATGGACTCAGTTCGATGGAATGGGAATCCCACTCTGGGACCTGTTACAGTGTCTGTCTAGGGCTTATACAACATAAGGTGGTTCATAGAGTTCACTTCTCTAAGTCCAGATTGTCTAAAATTTACCCTACTGTGATTGATGTTTGTGACAGATCATAGTCATACCTCTCTGTGTCACCTTTATCATATTTTGTTTTCTATGCCAATAGTTGAGAAA
Source organism: Umbra pygmaea (assembly GCA_016801145.1). Classification (NCBI taxonomy): domain Eukaryota; kingdom Metazoa; phylum Chordata; class Actinopteri; order Esociformes; family Umbridae; genus Umbra; species Umbra pygmaea. Next base: position 5,224 of record JACXGM010030499.1, read on the forward strand.
CTGGCACTCTATCTTCAGATTTACCTGCTCCCCTGTCCCCTGGTAGCTGTTTTTGGGGTTCCAGAAGACTTGGTCTCGTTAAGCCATAAAAATGCAGACATTGTTGCCTTTACATAACTACTAGCTCGATGTAGGATTCTGTGACAGTGGAAGGCTCACCAGCCTCCCTCAATTTTTCAATGACTGAGGGACATTGTTTTCTTAGCAACTTAAAATTAGGTATTCACTTAATGGGATCACATACCAAATGTGTAGATATATGGCAGACTTTTATTTCTTATTTTAATAGCTAGCAGAGGCTCCCCGCTTACATGCCCTAAGTCAAAGCATTTTCTATATTTGGACTCGGTTTATTTTTTGTTTGTCATCTCCCTGTGTATCCTCTGCCCTCTTGATTCATGTAGATCTCTAATGGCCGGGGCTCACTGCTGCAACTCCTAGCGATTTTAGGGTTAGCGACCAGTTTACGTCCAATCACTATCTAGCTGCCTGCTGTGTTAATCCCCACCACCCACTGATAGTGACTAGAGTCTAGATATTTCTAGCGATTTATGACATGTTGAATCGCAAGGAGGCGCCAGATGCTAGTCGCTAACTCTGAGCCAATCAGAAATTGGGGGGAAAAAGGTCAAGCAAAGTGAGAGAAGAGGGACCAGGACGAGAACGAACGTCTAGAAGCATAAGGAAAGAGGAATGTTTTTTCCGGTAGCAACAAATATGTGACGTGACATGCCGTATTTTCCGCAATATAGGGCGCACTGGATTATAAGGCGCACTATCAATGAATGGTCTATTTTCGATCTTTTTTCATATATAAGGCGCATTAAGCAAAACAAAACAGTCAGATAAGTCAGTCAGTCAAACTTTATTAAATGTTCTATTGCCATGTTCTACTGCCTGACTGACAGCCTTGAGTTTGAAGTCCGGGTTGTAAGCGTGTTTTTTGACAGGTGCCATTTTGGGGACCTTATACACACACACTGTAATACTATGGTGAAGCACAGTACTCAGCGATGCTCCTGACTATGGTAGCTGTACGCGGTGCGGCTTTGTAGTTTACCAAAGTCGTCTTAAAACATTTTGACAGAGCGCATGTACCACACAAAAAAGCACAACCAGAATTAATACATATATAAGGCACTTCGGATTATAAGACGCACTGTCGTTTTTTGAGAAAATTTTAGTATTTTAAGTGCACCTTATAGTCCGGATAATACGGTAACTGTTTATCAACGAGTTCTTTGACACCGGATTGAACTTCATCTGGACTTTACAGGTCAGTTTTAATTTACGAATATAACTTGCTATGCAGCTTTGACTTTGCGTAGTCAATAGCTACGTAACATTATCTACATTAGCTAGTTAAATATCACTTGGGGAGGGAAGGTTGATTAATAATACAGAAAGGAGACGTGACGCAATTTGTTTTATTACTACTCATTTAACATTTGAACATGATAATTGGCCAGCTAGTCTGTAATGCATTGAAATTGCATTGAAAAAGTTGTCTGCATTAGCTAGTTTAATATCACTTGGAAGGGACGGCTGATTAATAATACAGAAAGAATACGTGACAGGATTTTAAAAATGACGATATATTAAAAATTTGAACATGATAATTGGCCAGCTAGTCTGTAATTTGCATCAAAAAACTGGTGTGGCTGTCAAGCAATGGAAACAACACTGAATATTCAAAATGACAGTGTGATAATCGTTTATCTTCTCTACCTCAATTTCTACTTTTTTGAGTCATGATCTATATTTAGGGAAGTTACTAAATACACTATGTGTTGTCCATTTATAGATGGCTTTGTTTACAATGTTCTGGCTGCCGTGGATGCTGAGTAACTAGCTAGTATTCGTTTTCTTTCCTTATAATATCACTTTTTCAACTCCATGCTGTAACTGATAGTTTAGTGGGGATTCAGTCCAGGTCGAAGACAATGAGAACCCAGTACACCAATGCGTAAAAGGCAGCAACCCTCAGAAAAAAAATATCTGGATTCTTCAGAGACTGGATTTTCTGGCTCCCCATATTAGACGCAGAGCCTCTGTCTCCAATATGGACTCCCATGTACTTAAACGTCAGATTTATCTACCATTTCCATTGATGAAGAATTCATACAGACACCAAAGATGTACATGGTTATCGTTGCACTTCTCCCACAGTCTTTAAGATCCAGTTTACTTAACAACAACCAGTGCAGTTGTTATTAAATCCTTTTTTGTCATGTTTAGTTTACTGTTAATGACAACCTCTATACCCAGCCATGTGGGATACCCTCATCTGTCTGAGCCTTGGGATCAGCCTCCAGAAAAACACTGTCCCAGCACCAGTGAGCAGAGCCTGTGTCTGACTAACAGAACATATTGTTGCGAGAAAAGGGGCAGGTACATTGAGCACAGCAATGACTAAATTCAGGTTGGAGAGGCAAAAGCCAGCATTCTTCACAACTTCAACCAGGTGCTGTCCCAGTTTTCTAGCAGAGACACTGCCCTTGCTGTGGTTTAAATCAATTGCCCAAGATTGCAACCTGGACTGAAGAAATCATGGATGAATTTTGAAGCAACAAAAAGTTGATCAGGTGTTGCGCCAGAATAAACAGACTACATATTGCTTAACATTATGCTCAACATAGAGCTCTGAAAAAATTTATAGACTACTACAAATTTGTCTTAAATCAATTAGTATTACTACATCGAATCTTTTCATTTTGAATTTGTGAGAAATGTTGTCAGTAGTTTATGGGGAAAAAAAAAACATTTTAATTTTACCCAAACACATGGAGACTTGGAGAGATGAATTTGGGAAAAATGTTGGGTTTATTTCAGAATGTGGGATTAGCAACAAGCATATTTCTATTTCCACTGGGGAGAAATAAGCATTTGGAACTGTCACGGTGAGTATGTAGGTGGAGAGAGGGAGACTCGAATGCAGAGATGTATTTGTTTTCCATATTCATTTAATGAATCAAAAGGTCCGGAAACATACATTCAAACAGGAATATTATAAAGTGAGTGCGCTACGGACTAGAAAATAAGAAACATGCTCTTATAGTGGCATGGACACTGAGATTACTTTAACACTGTATGCCTAAACTTTCATACAAGACACATAGCAGTACATTTACTCGTAGCGTCTCCCGGATACCTTAGTAAATTGAACAACGAAACATAACCACACGCGTAACAGGATCGATGATCACACACGTAACAGGTTACATAAACACATTGCCCAACGCTCAGCTTAGTCTGGGCTCATTGTATAGTAGAGGTAAACTATCTGATCCTACAAGGCTGTACGTAATCACTAATCAAGCTGATACAGAATTCACCAAACTCCTACCCTTAACCAGTAGGAAGATAGCCACGCCTCTCTCCCTCGTCTGGGTTAACATAAGGGGAAACACAGGAAGGAACAACTGAACCAACATGCAATGCACTGAAGGGACACAGGGGGGAACTAAAGAACCAATAAACACAAGAATAACTAAAGCACTGGAAAGGTCAATAAGTCCGTAAATAACAGAAAACCCTACCCTCCTTGGGTAGGATGTTACAGAAACATTTTCTCTGTTTTCCATTGATGATGTCTTTTTATATCACATGGATAACTCAGGGTTGCTTCAACTCAAATTTGACTGAACTAATTATTACCACTTATTCAGTAACCGTTAACTCTTGAGTTTGACAGCTCAGAATCAGTCAACCCAGAGTTGTGGTTTCAACTCAGTTTGTCAACCCTGCTTTCTGAAATACCCCTGTTGTCAGTAAGTTTATGGAAGAAAAATACCATTTTACCTAAACGCTTACCTATCAATATTAAAACCAGAGATACTGATGATTTTGCTGTGGTCTCTTAATTCTTTCCAGAGCTGTATGTCCAGATTAATATGAACACATGCATATGAAACCACGTTCTGAAAAGGTGCACCTTTTGCTATGACAATTTGCTCTGACATTCCAACCGTCCAATGTTTTCGATGCACCCTATTGGAACTGGTGAGTACAATATTTCGTATAAGGACATTTAAAACATTACCAGGGAAACAATTTCTAAATGTTTCAATGTAACAAAATTAATTTGTTTTTAGGATTGAATATAACGTTTGTATATAACGTTAGCAAACAAATTATTGCTACAGCTGACAAACCATTTTTGTAAATTTTTGAAAAACATGATGTTAACTTACCCGTTGCTAAAAAAGTGCAGCGTTATCAGCCGTCTCCCACCGCGATGCCCGACCTGCGGTACTTTTCCTCTACCCGCTCTGCCATCTAGTAGGTCGGAAAATTAGCTGATGTGCAAAACGAAAAGTCTGTAGTGTCTGGAAAACAATTGCCGCAGTGTGAATAGTGACTTGGCTTAAGTAGTCGCTACCTCCAACAGAGGCATAGGCGTAGATTACGGTGGGGACGCGTCCCCACCAGATTTCGTCATGAGTCATTTTGTCCCCACCACATTTTTCGAGAAAAAGACCCGGTGCAGGGTGGCAATCGGGAGAGTCGGGTGTTTTGTGGCGGCGAGGTCCGGTCTGATAGTAGTTAGATACCGCTGGTCTAAACTGTGCAGCCTCTGCTCAGCCCATATGGCGGGCTGCAGCAACCTCTGTCAATGAGACACAGAGCCGGCGTCAGACCAAGCTCAGCAGGTGGGGATTTATTATCACTGGATGGGGATGTTTTTATTTTCTATACATTTGTAGGGATGGGGATTTCTGCTGATTTATTAGATTGTTTACTTGATAGGCCCTGGGTCTGCAAAGATAATTTTAGTTGAACAGTTGTGTGCGATCTGATGCCCTGTATCACTTAACAAGCTACAGTACAATAATTGTGCTACGGAATATTATGATATTACACTGTAAGACAAATCCGTAAAAAACTGTAAAAAGTAGCTTACCGTTAATTTGCTGCCAGTACTTTTTCCAATATTTTACAGACATGTCTATCAAGACATTAACGAAAAATACTTTGTGAACACAGCAGATGTCCGTTGAAAGTAATATCATATCTTTGTGTTAACAGATAGACTATTTACTGTGTTCAAAAAGTATTTTTCCGTTATTGTCTTGATAGATATGTCCATAAAATAATGAAAAAGGTGCTGGCAGCAAATTAACAGTTTTACTGTCTTTAAAATCTTACGAATTTTTCTTACAGTGATGAGACAAATAGTGCAAAACTAATAAAAATATGTTTAACAAAGGTGCTTTCCAAAATTATATTAAATAAAAGCAAAGCATACAATGTAACCTCAAAAAACCCTTCTATGTAGCCTGTTCGTTTTGTTTTCTTTTTTGCACACTGCAAATGTCAGCGCAATTGCAATTTTGTTGTTACATTAACTATAACCTGTCCTGAACTTTATGTATACTGTTGTTATTAAACCTTTAGCAAAAATGCCTTAGATATCCTTAGAATGAAAGCATTTCATCAAAGTAACATACGATGCAAATCATGTTGAACACAAACTCTGCCAACAACGGTTTTCATATAGTTTGACATTGAATACTTATAGCTGCCACTTGAAAACATCCTTTGTTTTGCTAATTTAAGTCTAACACTTATAAAGCCATGCTATTTATTTTAACTAGGCACACTTTACATTTTGTTGTTCAATTGCTAATGTTCTATTTATTTATTTTTTCACCAGTTGAAACGATCATGTGCTTTATTTTTTAACAGTTTGAATGATCTAATCACAATGATGTAGTTATGTTATTACCTAGTCAAATAGTTATGTGCGAATCTTTGTGTAGATTCCAGATTTCAGGTTTACTCCCTAAATTTAAGTAAAAAATTTGATGAATCTATTTTAATAATATCACATCCAAATCAAATGTTATATTGTCCTGTCAAGACAAGCATTTCTTCCTAACACACAGTTCCCCACTCTGGCACTTGCTGTGCATTTCCGCGAAATATAGGCTCCATCCAGCACGCGGCATTTAATTGACGCGCTCTGCCAGCTAATTTTTTTATTTTTAGAATGAATTCACATTAGTTATCATCATCAGGGGCGGACTGGCCATCGGGAGTGTCGGGAGTTTTCCCGAACGGCCGGTCCATTCCGGGCCAAACGGGCCGTCACATTTGACTTCATTCGACAGGCTGTTGCATCCGCAAAACTGCGCTCTGGCCCGGCCGTCAAATCGAGAGAGAGTTCCTCTATATTCAAATGAGGAAAAACCCAGAATGAATGATTGACGAACGCGGGGAGCGACAGATACAGTGCACATGCGCGCCACCCCCCCCACCGCCGGCCGCTCCATCCAAAGTCCCGGGCCAAATTTTTTCCCAGTCCATCCCTGATCATCATAGTTACATACAACCAAGCATTGGTAATAATATTGGCATTTAGCAACAACTATGAGGCTTAACTAAAAAAAAGGAATAATTTTATTTTGTCGGCTGAATCTGGCCAGAAGCTACTGTACATTGAGATCCTGAACATTTGTACATTTACTATTGTCTTGTCAATCACCTTTTTTACTTATGTATTTGTTTCTGATTATTTCTTCTAACAGTGCAGTAAAGCATCAAACAAAATGCTTTAATTAAAAACATTCATTGTGTCATGTATTGCCAAAATCATCAGTATTAAAACAATAAATGACCTGAAATATTTCAGTTGGTGTGCAATGAATCTAAAATTTATGAAAGTTACATTTTTATCATTACATTATGGAAAATAATGAACTTTATCACAATATGCACATTTTTTGAGAAGGACCTGTATATTTCGTACAATTAAAAGCAAACAGATACATTGGACGAAATTAAACATAATAATTAGGCTATCCTTGATTTTTTAACATACAAAAAACGGAAGACACATGGAGAAATATTGCCTTGCAATGAGATTAACCTTTTGAACAGGAATCCTATACGCTATAGGCTATGGTGCGCAGTAGTCAACTACAATCTAAATGCAAAATTATGCCGATTATTCTCTGACTATAGCTACTCAGACGTCCCAATTCTCCCGGATGTCCCGGGAGTCTCCCACAATTTAAGATGCTCATATATGAAATACAATATCCTGGACATCGATTTTTTGTTTGATGAAGAATATCAATGTTTAGTCAAAGTCAAAGTTGTGTATTTTTCATATGCAACGAATAACATACATCATCCTATGCAGAGAAATTCTTTTGACATGGCACGGCGCATCTATGCAGTGGGCTTAAAAAAAAAGAATTTCAACAATATAAAGAATTTAAAAAATAATAATGACAATAGTAATAATAATAATAATTAAACGCTATGTACTGAGCAGTGATCTGGAAAATGTACAACAGTAGAAGTAGTAAATATTATAGATTTGGCATGGAAAATTGCTTTTAAAGGTGCATTTGAATTCTGCTACATCAGATGTAGAGAGCATAAAGTGTCCAGAGAGTGTTAGTGCTCAACAGACGATTTGCGATCAGTGTCTGTGTTCCATGTTGAGCAGCCGAATGGCCTGGGGGAAAAAACTGTTTTTAAGTCTGGTGGTCCATGCCTTGATACTCCGGTAACGTCTACCAGATGGCAGTAGTGAGAAAACTTCACGGCCTGGGTGGCTGTGGTCTCTGAGAATGTTCTTTGTTTTCCTAAGGCATCGCTTATGGTAGATGCCTTGCACGGAGGGGAGGCAGCAGCCAATAATGCGCTCCGCTGACTTCACCACCCTCTGAAGGGCCTTACGATCAGCAGCGGAGCAGCTGCCATACCAGGCTGTAATGCAGCCTGAGAGGATGCTCTCAATGGTGCACCCTATAGAAGTTTATTAAAATCCTGACAGACATGCCAAACTTCTTGAGTCTCCTCAGGAAGTATAGATGCTTTTGGGCAGTTTTTGTGCCGAGATTGTCTGTCTGGACCATGTGAGGTTGTCGCTGATGAACACACCGAGGAACTTGAACTCTGAAACTCTCTCGACTTCAGCTCCATCGATGTGTATGGGGGCAGGACCCTCCCTCTGCTGCTTCTTAAAGTCCACTATCATCTCTTTTGTCTTGCTGACGTTGAGAGAGAGGTTGTTGCTCTGGCACCAGGTA
>JACXGM010030500.1:0-13268 GCA_016801145.1 Umbra pygmaea
CATCAATATTACTATTAGGTATGATACAGTGAATAGCTAGCTAAAGCAGCCCATCATCAATATTACTATTAGGTATGATACAGTGAATAGCTAGCTAAAGCAGCCCATCATCAATATTACTATTAGGTATGATACAGTGAATAGCTAGCTAAAGCAGCCCATCATCAATATTACTATTAGGTATGATACAGTGAATAGCCAGCTAAAGCAGCCCATCAACATGACTATTAGGTATGATATAGTGAATAGCTAGCTAAAGCAGCACATCATCAATATGACTATTAGGTATGATACAGTAAGTAGCCAGCTAAAGCAGCCCATCATCAATATGACTATTAGGCGGCAACCCGCCGTTAGTCACTGTAACCTTCTAATTTCAGGTAAATTTTACCATGAAATGCTGTAATGCTATGTTGTAAATATAACTGACAGACAATCTAAATTAGCTTTCATATTATATATCATACAAAAAATTGCTGTTTTTACTAATCAAAGCACTGGTTACTTTTTAACAGATGATGTTTAACACATCATCAAAATGCATTAAGTCCAAAGAGGATTGTTTAATTAATCGCATAATGTGAAAGAGTGGTACATTTGGTAAAATCACTGCTGATTTAACCTATTATATCGAAATTGTTTGTCCTAATAATTTGTGCAGCACACACACACACACACATAGCTACTGTAGTTCTGTCTAATCTGAATGCCAGGCTAATGATAACACTTAAGTGTAAAGTGTTGTTAGCTGCTTTGTTAGCCAAGCTAATTACTCCAAAAATGTAAAAGATGCATTTGCACACTGTCTCGTTTTCTCCCCCTGTAGGTGAAGAATTCTTCCAGGTGCAGCCATGGGCACTCGTCCTCCGTATATTTGTCCGTATTTCCACTGTTCTCAATGTTGTTGTCCTCTGTCTCCGTTTGGTTTCTGTTTCTCCAAATCTTCAGTCTTTCAATTAGGCCCACTCCTGCGCTGTTCTGGTCGGTGGTCACCTTGCCAACCCTGTGCATGCTGCAGCGTTTTTTTCTGGATTTTCATTGGCCCGTTTGCGATTACTGATTGGCTCTTCGCCGACATGAAGAACAGAAAAGAGCGCTTCATCTTCTGATTTCTGATTGGCTTATCCCGTCCACCCTCCCGTCCACCACCCCCCCCCCCACTCCTGCTCTCTCACATTTTCACAGCTACAAGTGCAAGTTTGTTTTGCACCAAATGTATCGCAAGAAATAGTAGCAAAAACCAAGGCGAGCAGATTCGTCACTTTGTGATGCGATATAGCACAGTTGTGAAGTTGTAGAGACCGATTCGAGAGGTTGTGATCAACGAGTTGGGGTTGTCATATTTAAAAAAATATGCCAGTAAATTTACAGCACATATTCTTTTTCTACAAGCTCTCGTGTTTTTTTTCCTTTGACTACAAATTCAGCTCACATGTGTGCATATTTTATACAAGTGAAAATTTTAACGTACAAGTACATATTTTTGTTTTGCAAGTTCTCACATCATATTCTACAATTGCTCACATCACACTTACGAGTTCAATTTTAGTTCTACACGTTCTCACATCATATTCTACAAGTGCTCACATCATACCTACGAGTTCAATTTTAGTTGTATAAGTTCTCACATCATATTCTACAAGTGCTCACATCACATCTACATGCTCTCACATTTTGCACCATATTTACCTTCATAAACAGCAGCTGATTTTTTGTATGGGATAGCAACAAGCTAACGTTGATAGGTCAATTAATTTATTTGTTAAGTACAAAATCAACATTGATTTCTGATTTTATTCATCACAGATTGTGGCTCCATTACGAAAAGGGAATATTCTGTATTTAAGATGGCATTTTCGTGGTATTTTCGACAGGAATATGTTTGTGTTATAAATGGTATGTGACTAGATCACTGAAAATTAGTCTACAATGAGACAAGTAAAAAGTTAAACGTCTGGCATTTCACGAATGTTGTGACACATGCAGTATAGTGTATTTTGCATTAAGAGCATGGTAAAACATCTGCACTCGTCCCATTATAGCTAAATGCAATCAACTTCATTCATGAATATTCCTGCTGTGATGCTAACTATGCTGTATATGTGTTGATTTGATTGCGTGAAATCTACAGTACCATAATGCAATAAATAGGTGCAACTGAACTTTTCTCACTAGTCATTAAAGGGGCAGTACGCTAATGTGTGTAATGCAATGGCAATAAACTGATTGCACATTTCTTATGACTTTTGTATTTCATACTGCTTGTAGTTCAGTTTTACCTGAAACATCTAAACAGAAATATAGCAAGGTAATGTCAATCAATATTTATTTATTTTATGTATTGCTTTTTTTTAATGCTTTTATTTATGAATATTTTTACAGCAGATTATACACAGATGTAATCAAGTCACAGCAGGTGCTAAATATATAAATATATTGTCATGCATATCATATTGGAAAAATATTGGGTTACACTTTATTTCGAGAGTCCGAAATTCCATCTGTAGGTGCTCTACAGAAGGTTTGTTGATGATATGACTATCAATACACTATAAACAAACTATCTGTTGATATGCAACTAATTTTGTAGTTTAAGGTTAGGGGTAAGTTTAAAATATATTTTAGGGTAATGGTTAAAGTTAGGCTTAACCCTAGGGGAGGGGTTAAGGTTAGGATTACAGTTAGGGTTAGTAGATAGTTTGTTAAAATGTTGTTGATGGTCTCCAGATAATCTGTAGAGCATCTACAGATACACTGTTTGGACTCTCAAAATAAAGTGTTACCAAATATTGTGATGATTTTTTTGTCCATATCACCCAGCCCTAAGAAAGACTCATAGCAGGCTAAAACAAAATGTTTGTAAGCAGATTTAATTGCTAAATGAGGTATTATGTGTCACCTCAGCACCCATGATGAGGCGCTGTCAGCGCTCAGATTCCCCCGGATATTGATGTTTGGTTTTCTGTCCTTCTCTATGTTCTGTGCGTACTATGTACACAGCCTGATCTAGGCATTATGGAGCCTCTACTCATGTCTATGCCTCCATTACGCACGCAGCTGCCAGCGCTCACATTGATTACCAGCAGCCATGTATAGGATATAAATCTGTTTCTTTGATTAGACAATGTCGAATTGTTGTTTGCTGTCATTCCATGTGCAGGGTGTACGACTACTATAATTTCAGTGATACCTGTTTATTGAGCTGGATGTATATTAAACAAACCTTCGTTATTTCAACTGCACTTGTCTCCGATATCTACTTTGTGACAGAATAATCAACCTAATATGGAGGCAGCAGGAAAAGAGGAGTTCAAGGAGGCTATAGGGGAACGGGTTAGAGTGCTTCAGCAGCACCACAACCAGTTGGGTAACCTCGAAGTGGCTTTGGAAGAGATCCTACAGCGGTTGTGATGAATGGAGACCCAGGGGACACCATCACCCCCCAGTCAACGCCCTAATGATCAGGAGGCGTCAGCGGAGGGTGCCAGCTGAGGTTGGAAGGTAGCCCTTCCTGAACGTTATGATGGCAACCCCGAACGTTGCCGCAGCTTCCTCCTAGGATTGCCACGATTATTTCCTTGCTAACAGGGAAGGCGTTGGAGTGGGCAATCGCCTTGTGGGAGAGTGCAGGGCCAAAAACAAGAGAGTACGACAGTTTCACCAAGCTATTCCGGGCGGTCTTCGACCATACTCCAGCCAGCAGAGAGCGAGGCGACAAGCTGCTTCACATCAGGCAGGGCTCCAGGACCGCTGCGGAGTACACCCTCAAATTCCGGACCCAGGCCAGAAGATCATCCAACGCACCATTCCGCTAGTGATGAGGGTAGGAGATCAACACACAGAGGATATCTGGTTCTTCTGTATTTCATCCCTGTATCATCCGCTGGTTCTGGGTATGCCATGGTTGACCCTACACGTTCCCGTTATCGATTGGAGGGCTAAACTGATTAGTCAATCAGTTAAGTTACCTGAATGTGAAAGTAAATGCCTCCCTGTGCCCCCACTAACCACTTCCGTGGAAAGCCCTGATTCCACTCGGGATGTGTCTTCCTGTGTTCCCACAGAATACCAAGACCTTTGTGATGACTTCTCAAGGACCAAGGCTACCACCGCACAGACCACGGGACTGCGCTATCAACCTTGTCCCGGGAGCCCCTTTGCCGCGCAGCCACATGTACCCCCTGTCCGTCACCGAGACACAGGCTATAGAGATGTATGTTAAGGAGAGCCTGGCTCAAGGGCACATATTAGAATCCACATCTCCAGTCTCCTCCAGCTTTTTCTACGTAAAGAAAAAGGATGGAGGCCTCCAACCTTGTGTGGACTACCGTGCGTTGAACTCCATAACCACCAAATACAGGTACTCACTGAATCCATTATTCATTCAGCTGTGGAGTCTATGAGCGGTGCCTGGTATTTCACAAAGCTGGACTTATGCAGCGCCTATAACCTGGTGTGTATCCGGGAGGGGGATGAGTGAAAAACGGCCTTCGGAATCACATCAGGGCATTATGAATACCTCGTGATGCCCTACGGCCTAATCAATGTCCCCTCTGTGTTCCGGGCCTTTATAAACGAGATCTTCAGGGATCTACTGGGTCACACTGTAATCGTCTACATAGATGATATCCTCATTTACTCCTCCACGTATGCCTTACATATCCAGCATGTCCGCAAAGTTTTATGCAGGCTATTACGCAACCACCTGTATTTGAAAGTAGAGAAGAGCCTGTTCCACCAGTCTTCTGTTGCCTTCCTAGGGTACCGGATCACAGCCTCAGGTCTCCAGACGGAGGTGGACAAGGTGGACCCTGTACTGAATTGGCCTGTCCCTGTCTCTGTGAATGATTTACAACATTTCCTGGGCTTCGCCAATTACTACCGGCGCTTTATTGGTTCATTCAGCATGGTGGCTGCACTGTTGACTGCTCTCCTGACAGGGGGCGCACGCCGGCTCGCCTGGTCTCCAACAGTGGAGAGTGCTTTCCGAGTTCTCAAGGAGAGGTTCACCTCGGCTCCCATCCTGAGACACCCTGATCCTAATCTCCCATTTGTGTTGGAGGTGGACGCCTCAGAGGTCGGTGTGGGGGCTGTCCTGTCACAGCGACAAGGTAACCCATCAAAATTATACCCCTGTGCCTTTTTCTCCAGTAAGTTGAGCTTGGCGGAATACAATTATGCTGTAGGGGACCGGGAACTCTTGGCTGTGGTGGAGGCCCTGAAGCGCTGGAGACATTGGTTGGAGGGGGCTAACCACACGTTTCTGATATGGACGGACCACCACAACCTGGAGTGTCTCAGGGCCACCCGGAGGCTGAATGCGCGCCAAGCCAGGTGGGCCCTTTTCTTGACCAGGTTCGATTTAACCCTTTCATATCGTCCTGGTTCCAAGAATGTGAAGGCGGACTCTCTTTCCCGCATGTATGAGGGGGACACCGAGTGCTGCCCAGAGGCACCCCTCATATCCCCTGTGCGCATCGTCGCGCCCATCCTGTGGAATACAGACGAGGAAAAGCGTCAGGAACAGGGTACCATCGCTCTTCCTTCTAACAACCCTTGAGGACTCTTGTATGTTCCTCCCCCCTTTAGGGACCGCCTGCTCATCTGGGCTCACACCTTACCCACCACGGGCCTCACCGTTGTTCAGCGCACACTCCAAGTTCTCCAGGACAAGTACTGGTGGCCCCGCATGAGGGAGGACATGCGGAGGTACGTGTTGTCATGTGCTACCTGCGCTCAGAATACCAGCCCGCGAAATCGGCCCTTTGGTAAGCTACACCCCCACACTATTCCACAAAGACCGTGGTCCCACATCTGTGTCGACTTCATCACTAACCTCCCATTGTCTCAGAGCTTCACCACTGTTTTGGTTGTAGTAAATCATTTTTCTAAGTCCTATAAGCTACTGCCCTTCTCTGGTCTACCTACTGTATTACAGACAGCCGAGGCGTTGTTCACGCATGTTTTCCGTAACTACGGGCTACCCGAGGACATCGTCTCGGACCGCGGACCCCAGTTTACTTCCCGGGTGTGGAAGTTGTTATCGTCTCGGACCGCAGACCCCAGTTCACTTCCCGGGTGTGGAAGTTGTTCATGGAATGGCTGGGGGTGACGGTCAGTCTCTAGTCTGGCTACCACCCACAATCTAACGGCCAGGACCAACCAGGAGATCGGGCGATTCCTCTGGTCGTATTGCCGTGACCAACCTGGCGATTGGGCAGACGTTCTTCCCTGGGCAGAGTATGCCCAGAACTCCCTGAGGCACTCGTCGACACTCTTAACCCCTTTCCAGTGTGTCCTAGGCTTCCAACCCCCCTTAGCTCCTTGGCACCCTGGTACGACACAGATACCGGCTGTGGACAAATGGTTCCTTTGGACGGAGAGGTTATGGGCCGCTGCCCATTCGCGCCTGTAGCGCGCGATAAGATGGCAGTGGATCCATGCCGACCGACACTGTCAAGAGTCTCCAGTATTTCAGAACGGGGACAGGGTATGGGTATCCACCCGTTAAGAGACATGTCCCTCAACACTCCATGCAGGAAACTGTCGCCCCACTTTATCAGACCTCTCCCCATCATCCACAGGGTGAACAAGGTATCATACACACTTCACCTACCCCAACACATGAAAATATCACCTACCTTTCATGTTTCAATTCTCAGACCGGCGGTCGGGGGTCCCCTGGACGATAACACGCTGACCGGCGCACCTCCTCCTCCTCCCCTGACCATCGACGGGGAGACGGCTTACACGGTCCACAACCTTCTTGATTCCAGGAGACGGAACGGCCACCTGCAGTACCTGGTGGATTGGGAGGAATACGGCCCGGAGGAACGAAGTAGGGTCTCCTGGATCCGTTTTTATGCCGAGACTACCATCTCCGGCGGCCGGATCGCCCTGGTCCTCGTCCGCAAGTTCGCCCTCGTACCCAGCCCTCCTCTTCTATGGCTGGAGCTGTTCCTCGAGGGGGGGATACTGTCACCTCAGCACCCATGATGAGGCGCTGTCACCGCTCAGATTCCTTTTGGTTTTCTGTCCTTCTCTATGTTCTGTGCGTACTATGTACACGGCCTGATCTAGGCATTATGGAGCCTCTACTTATGTCTATGCCTCCATTACGCACGCAGGTCCCAGTGCTTACATTGATTACCAGCAGCCATGTATAGTATATAAGCCTGTTTCTTTGTTTAGACAATGTCGATTATTGTTTGCTGTCATTCAGTGTGCATGCTGTACGACTACTGTAATTTCAGTGATACCTGTTTATTGAGCTGGACGTATTAAACAAACCTTTGTTATTTCAACTGCACTTGTCTCCGATATCTACTTTGTGACATTATGAAGTACTAATTGACAGAGTGCACAAATAATTTCAAGAGCCATGTTGAAATTTCTTTAATATTATCAATCTAAGGAAAGTAAAAATAAATACTAATCTCATATAAATCCTGTATTTAACGTAATTCACATAACTTAATACACATTTTCCAATATAGTTTTTTGAAAACATACAGTTGCTTCCACTGTGTGTGTCTCTGGCCCCCGTGCTCTCTCTCTCTCTCTCTCTCTCTAGATTGAGAAGTAGGATTATTTCTGCTGTCAGCTGTTCATAATTAACAGTATGTTTCATGTCTTGTTTTAGATTAAATATACTATTCATTCTAAAAAATCTCAAATTGTATAATGTCAGTAAATGAGTCTATCAGTGTACTTTATCATTGCCTGATGGTTTAGGGGAGCAAAAAATAATAATTAACTAGTAAAGCATCATATTGGGATGTGCACTATTTAGATTTGTCTGGTAGACAACAGACTAACAGAGAGTAAAGTCAGGGGCTCTATGAGCTTACTTCACAAGCATACTGTTGAGTTTCATAGAGCACTGTTCTTGTGCTACTCTAGAACAAACCGTGATATCACCATCCTACACCAAGTGCTTTTCTCAGCAGTTCTGTTTTACACAGTCACGTAGCGCTATTTTCAAATGTTGTTGTTGACCCAGTGGACCTTTTCTGTATGTTTGTGATGTGGATTTATACACTGTGTGGGCTGGGTGGGTGGAAAAGCTGTTGCTTAAACTCCACTTATATGTGCATTTCTGTTGTTTTTCAAGCATTCTTTCGACATTTCAAACCTTCAATGTTTGCTGAATGTCTTCTAATTATGTGTCTTAGTGGCTGTATTTTTTTTTCTTTGATATTGGGACCTGGATTTTCTTGCTCTGATATTCCTCTTAAATTAAATATTCACTGTAGCTGAGCTATTTAATGTTTTAATATTACCAATGATCATTTGTGTCATATACAATGATATCTTCTGTCAACACAATTGACACAATTGGAAACAAGATTATTTGTCTGTGTGGATTCATAGGTCCAGGATTCATAATGAACACAGATCATACCCCCTTGCTCCACTTTTCTGGGAAAATGGCTCGCCTCAAAAGTGGAAACCAACAGTGTTGCTTTTTCCCAAATATTATTTTCAAACACACCACATTGGCATTCTTGTGCTTTTGTGCATCTGGTAATTACATTATTACTGGACAATGACTTCTCAACACCACAATGATGCCATTAGCTTTGTTAGTTCAGCTCACCCACTATAAACATAAAAAGTTCTCCAGAGTCAACACACGTAAATGAGTATGCAAGGGCGGAGACTTATGTTCCAGGCACGGACTATGAGCAACTTGTTGGCAACGACTTTGTTGCGGCATAGCCTTTTGCGTTGCGTTACCACACTGTATTTGGTGCCTTGCGCAATGTTCCATTCAATAGTTTCACTGCTGGCCACTTTCAAAGCAGCGGCCGCAGTGGCTTGATACACACAATGTATCTCCTGCTGTTGCCTTATATCTTAGAAGCTGTATTCTGGCTATGTATGGTTGTAAATTACCATTCAATAACACCCAATCAAAGTTGAAATCGTCCAGCCGTTAAAGGGTAGCTCTCGCCAAAATGCAACCTATGGTCTTGTTTTTAATGTACCCGAGTCAAACTTTCATTTAAAAGCATAAGTAGGAAGGAAACGCCACTTTTAAAATTTTCCCTATTTTTGGTTTCGTTCAAATCACCGTTTGAACGGGAGTATGATAGCATCAAAATCGCTATTTTTAAAACACTAAGAAGTCTTGACACAACATGAAACTTTGCTCAAAGTATCACCACGGGTGGTACACATGAACTCGAGCATTGAGAACATTGTTTGTGTACACAGAGTTTTCTAAAAAGAAAGGTTTTGTACAACTCACCTAAGCAGTTTGTGTAACTACATTTTGCCAGTCAAAAAGTGCCGATCTTCGAATACGAATGAACGGACTCCATAGGAGGAAATGTCATGAAGTTGTAATTCCAATGAAAAGCATGATAACTTTACTTCAAAAGCATGATAAGCCATGTAGCTCATGGCAATAACTATTCAAATAATAATAATTCAAGGTGTTTTATTCTATATATCAGTCTAAATAATGTAATTTTAGCTGACGTAAACTCTTGCATGAAACTTTGTAACACCGGCAACAACTACCCATGCGAGACCTCACGTGACTTTTCCCCTTTTTGATTTTAGTATTATTTCATTTGAGGCTCCTTTTTCAACTACAAGGTCAATATTGCTTTTCACTAATGACAAAACAACGAATTATCCATGCATTTATATGGAACTAAGCTTTAGGAGCATTCCATGTTTACCCTCCTCCCTGTTACGTTGCATTCGGGAATCAACACTTTTTGACTCAATCGATTAACCTGGTTAAATAAAGGTTAAGTAAAAAAATAAAATAAAAATAATACATCCACATTTCTTAAACTGTCCCCAAAAAGACTAATCTTGCTAGACCAAATGGTGATGCTAATACAGTCCATACAACTATAATATGTTTAAACCACAACATAATTTGCCCGTATCTATAGTCTGTATGACACTATCATCTCAAAATTTTGTTGTGAACCCAAACAAACGCCCTTCGATTTTCAAGCTTGGATGCACAATGTGTTTGTTAAGAAACAAACAACGTGGATATCAATAGAATTAACATATGTGCTGTCTTGTCTTCTCCAACAGATGTGCACTAGGAATGTTGTTGGCCTTTCAAATTAAAAACCCACAGTCTGTCCACAGTCAAATGCATTTAATCCATCATATATTTAACATACATTTGTGTGTAGAAAACAGGATTTGCAAATGTCATTGCTCTTTATTAAATCCTCTACTCCAATACTACAAACCCTAACCCTAAGCTGGATTTTCCAGCAGGGGTTTCATTCAGACCAACACAACAGAGTACTCTGAACAATAAATTTGAAAATACTGTTTCAGGCCAGGTACCTGTAATTTTTTCTTTGCAATCTGTTGATTTAAAAATGGCTTTATAAAATACATTTGCTTGATTAATTGTGAAATAAGTCAGTGGGGTCTTCCTCATACCAGGACACACTACTCGAACAGAAATGTAGTTTTTTATATACATGAAAAATCATTACACATTGTGCATTTATCAATATATATCCCAGTAGGAACATTGCAAAACATAAGACTTTACAGAGGATGCGTTAACGCAGAATTCTGCGTTTTTTACGCAACAAAAAAATAGCTTAAAAAATAGTTTCTTGCACTTTGAAAACAAAGCTGTATTGATAGGGTGACCAGAATTATTTTTTTTCCTGGGAAGCCTCATATTTAAATCTGTTTACTGGTGTCCGGACTTATTTAGAAAAAACAATTTGTCCCATATTTTCACTGGTCCTGTTTTTTGATTGGTCTGACTTTGCCCATTAGTGAAAGGTTATCATGATTTGCCACGCCTGTCAGACTTAAAGATCTATATATTATACAAGCTGTGTCTCAATGTGAATGCTGCTACCTTCAAAAGCCGCAGACTTCGAAGGATGCAGCCTACATGGTCTCCGGAGGCTGCGAATGTAGCCGTCATTGGATAACCAATTGAGCCACCAGGTGTTACCAATTACGGCCTAGAAAACGGTGCGAGAGGAGAGCTGCCATCCTACATGACATTTGTGAAATGTCAAGTAGCCTAACTATGGAGCCTGAATTGCTAACTTAAAATTTTTTATTTTATTTATGTTACTGGAGGAATTATACAGTTTGATATACATTGACATTCGGCCTTTTATTTTGAAGGTTTTATCATAATAACTTATAATATCATTGTTAGTTTTGCTAGCTCCAGGAAAAAGAAAAGCGAGAGGCAGGTCCAATGGGTTGACAAGTTTTAACCCAGTTGTTTTCATACATTTGAAACATGAAAATAAAACACAATAAAAAACAAAGAAAAACTTACATTTATATGTGAATTCCTCGGCCACAACCCTATTAACACCAGCTCTTTTCCTTGAATACAATTGCATCTATACCGGTGCGCTATGAATTCTGGGGAAGGGTAGGCTGCGAAGTGTCCGTTTTTGTATCCTTCATTTGCCAGAGAAAATGATGGACGCATTTGGCATCACATTTGAATGACATTCCAAAGTGGGGCAGCCTTCATCGCGCCGCGGTAACGAATGCCTCCTTCGAAGGGTGCAGAGTTTGATTTGAGACAGCCTTCATAATATTGCTGTGACGCAATCGGCCTTCAAATCCGTGAAATCAGTCTTCAAATACAGCCTTTGGAGGATGCAGCCTACACATTGAGACACAGCTATGATATGTTTGGTTGACTTCCTGGTATTGATTTTTCCTGTTTTATCCATTATCGACTCGATTCAAAGATCAACTTGCTTCAACACTAACATTCTGTATTTTTGAAAATATTCCAGTAACATCACCGCAGATGTTTGGAAAACTTACGGTGGCCAAGTTAGGAATTACTGAACGCATTGAGAAGGTGTTTTTAGTGACTGTCGTGTCGGAAACAAGACTGGCACAAGGATTTTAAGCTGTTAAGAGGTCTGGACACTAAATAATCTGCAACAAAAATATTGTTGAAGAAAGGCAACAACATGCTGGGCAACACTTCAGTAGTTTTCCTTCAATTTGAATAATTTAATTTGTGTCTTTGAACTTTTCCATTTCAATAAATTTAAAGGAGTTTGAATACATTTATTATTATTATTATTAGTGCATTAATTTTAGATTAAAAGAACAAATATATATATTGCAACTACAGTACATGTATGATGTCCACACTCAGTCTGTGCCCACTCAATTTCTTTTCTAATATAAGAACATTCTTTTCTAATAGACTTTCAAATCTAATATAACAGTTTTAAATTAAAAATGTATATTTTATTTAAAAAGACAAAACAGTTATCATCAGAAAATATCAGGTTTCATGTTAGAACCATGAGGATTTTTTGGGGATTTTAACCTTACCCATTTACTGACCCAATTAATCAAACGCAAACGCCTCTGCTTTCCTTAAAAAGTATGTTTTTGTGTGGCCTTCATTTACTTAGGCACCAGGATAAAATTGAACATTATGTGTGTAATTGTGTGGAAATTAATGATTGAGTGATTGATGAGTCAGCATTATTTGCCCTCTGAGGAACCCAAAGTATTGTGTGTGTACTGTATGTGTCTGTGGAATATGTTTGTTTGCAGAATACCAAAGCTGGCAATCAGCAGCCTTCTGTAGCGGGGAAAAATTTAAACAAATCACGTAAAATTGCCTTATCACTCATTTACTTTTTTGCATTCCACATCAAATACAGGTCCTTCTCAAGAAATTAGCATGTTGTGATAAAGTTCATTATTTTCCATAATGTAATGATAAAAATTAAACTTTCATATAGTTTAGATTCATTGCACACCAACTGAAATATTTCAGGTCATTTATTGTTTTACTGATGATTTTGGCATACAGCTCATGAAAACCCAAAATCTCAAATAATTAGCATATCATGAAAAGGTTCTCTAAACGAGCTATTAACCTAATCATCTGAAACAACTAATTAACTCTAAACACCTGCAAAAGATTCCTGCTTTTAAAAACTCCCAGCCTGTTTCATTACTCAAAACCGCAATCATGGGTAAGACTGTCGACCTGACTGCTGTCCAGAAGGCCATCATTGACACCCTCAAGCAAGAGGGTAAGACACAGAAAGAAATCTCTGAACAAATAGGCTGTTCCCAGAGTGCTGTATCAAGGCACCTCAGTGGGAAGTCTGTGGGAAGGAAAAAGTGTGGCAAAAAACGCTGCACAACGACAAGAGGTGACTGGACCCTGAGGAAGATTGTGGAGAAGGACCGATTCCAGACCTTGGATGACCTGCGGAAGCAGTGGACTGAGTCTGGAGTACAAACATCCA
>JACXGM010030501.1:0-13260 GCA_016801145.1 Umbra pygmaea
GAGAATGAATGCTTGTAAAAATTTCTCATATTAAATGTACCCTCTTAGGTACAGTGCTCTCTAAAATCAACAAATCCATTCCCAATAAGAGTACACTTTGAAGAACCATTTTAGGTTTAAATTAGAACGCTTTTTGGTTCCATGTATACCCCTTTCCACAGAGGACTCTACAAAAGGTACAGAGGGATGCACTGTCCCTGTTATTGTGCTGGGCAGTGGTCTCCAAGCAGGCTTGATGCAGTATGCACATTGGACGGGATAGGGGACAGGGGATAGGGGACAGTGACTCTGATGAGGGAAGTCTCCTTGCATTTCTCTGGTCATCTTTCTGTGAAGAGTGCTTAGCTCGACTCTGTCTGTGGCAAAGTCTGCATGTTACATTATACTTCTCCCCCAGACGAGAGTAAATCTCCAAGTCTCTGGCCTATGGTCTGGTCCTACAACCCATGCTACATTTTAAATAACACACCAATCCCAGAAAAGCCCAAATTGGCCCTGGTTAAACCTAGTGCACTGTGTATGGAATAGGGCACCATTTGGAAGTCACCCTTCACCTTTCCAACACAAAGTGTGCTCTTGTTTCCCTGGCGACAGGCTCGCAGACACTCCTGAGAGATCGGGGGGTTTATGACTTTTATGATCGGGGGGTCAAATTGATGGCTGGGGCTTAAAGTGTTGGCTGTCAACAAGTGTTGTCCCCTGGTGCCCGAGCCACAATGAACAGACACGTTGCTTTTTAATGTGGGACTAAGAAGCTTTCACTAGCATTGATTTATAAACCATATATCCCAGAGCGGTTAATCTGAGGATAAGCAAACACTTACACTTGTTTGCTTGTGCTGAATCATATCGGTTTGTCTGTGTTGTTACAGCAAATCATGTTGTGTCCTAAATGGCAAAATATTCATAGAGCACCAAGTCTGACCGACGCCTGATGGGCCCTGGTCTAAAGTAGTGAACTACAATGGGAATATGTCACCATTGGCAACCCACATGATACAAAGTGTCCTGGGGTCTGTTTTCCCCCGCTCCTGTGGGCGGTTGTGTTATTTAGGCAACATGCAGGTGATGTTAGCAATGATAGTGTGATCAGATGAACTGCAGGGCACAAGTATGTGATTACTCTTAGAATTACTGTGGCAGGGTGCCTTACCTGACTGTGTCTTTCACAAATACATTGTGCTTTTTTATAATTTAAGTTTTATATCCCCATGTTCATTTGCTGGAACAGCAGTTATGCTTTCTTGGGGTCAACACAAGGAACAAGAAAAGACAAAACAACACCCATATTCCAACAAACACAAACTGTCTCACAAAGAATACAACAAAGCATTAACACCCAAGTAAAATGTTTTTCTTCAAATGAACACACTAAGGAAATAATACATGACATACGAGATGTTGCCCATGTAATGTATTTCCGGAAAATGTCATATTAATTCAAATGCATTTAAACTGCAATAAAAAGCTTGGTTTTGCCAATTTTGTTTTAATTCAAATGTATTATAAAGTGCATCCGAAAACATATTTTGTATTGTTTATTGTTTGTCTTTATATGTTTGATACTTGATCTGAACTCCTTTCATACACATTAGACAATTGACCCCACACAGGTAACCCACCACTATGTTCTCAGATTTACTTCTTCAGTTCTGAACATCATCTCCAGTTTAACTTGAGTCTGCACTGTTTCAATGGACATGGAATGTCTTTCATTCAGCAAGGGTGCTTATTGCGTAACAATGCTAGTGAATAAAACAGCTGGTTTTGTTTTCATCTCCCTTTGTCACCTCCAATAGACGGCCTTATAAATACTGCCCCAAGCTGAATTAACAAACTTCTTTCCCACATTCTCTTGTTTCTTCACCCAAGTCAGAAAACAGAGGTATGCTCCTGGATGAACTGATAGCCTTGGAATGCATTGTACTGCAATCTAAGGGGAATTCATGTTATCCTTCTCTAGTAAATTGTTGAAGTGACTGCATTGTGTTGATCATTTTTGGTCTGTATGTACATGTCTTATGCTCAGATAACGAGGACTGCTGGACGTCTGGACTGCTGACAGTCTGGATAATGGTTTGGTTGAATGTCTCATGACGTTGAGAGAGCGGACCTCGGTGTTTGCTGTCCTGTGCCTTAACAATAAGCTATTTAGATATGGCCGAAGTGTCACTGCTGTTGACGTACTTCAATGTTGTCATTCCGTCTCTCACACAGGCAAACAGTCAGTCACACATTATTGTGAAAAATAGATACAGCGAATACAGTCACTCAGTACACACACATACACGCATGCACAGACGCACACACACACTATGAGTGAATCACCATGTTTGCTTCAACGGCCGCACCGCTGTGGCTCACTACTGAAAAAACAACCATTGTGTTGACACACAAGTAGTCCTGACAGGCACCCAGACAAACAATGCCACCTGATGCCAGGTGTTCATCAGACTGGTTTGACCCTTTTCCATTACCTGGCTAACAGTGAAAGGATAGGGTGGTTAATCACTCTGCTATAATGATTTGGTATACCTGGTTCATAATTTATTTACGTAATGTTATAATTTAAGTATAAAGTACAAAGTACAATTATTTTCAGCATGGAGGAAAAACATTACAATCTAACAGCAAGATGGCAAAACTAGAGTGATCATTTTGCAGACTAGACAGGAATATACATTGTGAATTTATTGTGTTTTATATTTCTGGACTGACAGATGCTGATGATGAATGCCCTATAATATTTTAACTCCATGACATTTAGTGTGAGAATGCTACGTTACAGCATGGATCATGCAGGTCCAAGGACAGAGCTTTGAAAGTGACTCCTTCCAAATGGACTGCAGTCACAGTTTCAGTTCGCAAGGATGTTTCAGAGGCGAGGGTTTGTGTTTTTCAGAAAAGCGTAAAGAACTGTTGTCTGAGAGAAAGACTTGGGAGAAATTCGAAATGGGAAAAACACCTGTTGCAGACGGCTGGACTGAAGCCACCTACGTTCATTAATCCCTGTAGAGATGTTGTAAAGGAGAGATTTTCATCCATTTCAATTTGTCTTGGATTAGTAGCAGTACAATTTCACTTTGGGCAAAAATAATGGTTTTATTCTGTATGTGGTATCCCTGCCCAATCATACTACGGTGCATCCGCAAGGTATTCACAGCGCTTCAATTTTTCCACATTTTGCTATGTTACACCCATATATTACGATATGGATGAAATTTATTCTTTCCCTCAAAATTATACAAATAATATTCACAATGCGAAGGAAGTGTGTTTGAAATCTCAGCAAATATACTACAAATAAAAACGAAACAATCACATGTACAAAAGTATTCACAGCCTCTGCTCAATATTTTGTTGAAGCACATTTGGCAGCAATTACAGCCTCAAGTCTGTTTGTGTATGATGCTACAAGCTTGGCATGCCTATTTTTATCCCATTCTTCTTTGCAGGTCCTCTCAAGCTCCTTCGGGTGCAGGAGTGACGGTGCACAGCCATTTTAAGATATGTCCAGAGATGTTAAATCGGGTTCAAGTCTGGGCTCTGGCTGGGCCACTCAAGGACATTCACAGAGTTGTCCTGTAGCCACTCCTTTGTTATCTAGGCTGTGTGCTTAGGGTCGTTGTCCTGTTAGAAGATGAACCTTCTCCCCAGTCTGAGGTCCAGAGCTCTCTGGAGCAGGTTTTCAACAAGGATGTCTCTGAACATTGCTGCATTCATCTTTCCCTCGATCCTGACTAGTCTCCCAGGGGGGCTCTTTACTGAGGACTGGCTTCTGTCTGGCCACTCTACCATACAGGCCTGATTGGTGGAGTGCTGAAGAGATGGTTGTTCTTCTGGAAGGTTCTACTCTCTCCACAGAGAATCGCTGGAACTCTGTCAGAGTGACCATCGGGTTCTTGGTCACCTCCCTGACTAAGGCCCTTCTCCCCTGATCGCTCAGTTTAGATGGGCGGCCAGCTCTAGGAACCGTCCTGGTGGTTCCAAACTTCTTCCATTTGAATGATGGAGGCCACTGTGCTCATTGGGACCAATTTTAAGTGTCACGGCAAAGTGAATACTTATGTACATGTGCTTTTTTAATTTTAGTAAATTTGCCAAGATTTCAAACACACATCTTTCACATTTTCATTACGGGGCATGTTTGTAGAGTTTTACGGGGAAATAATGAATCCATTTCAGAATAAGGGTGTAACATAGCAAAATGTGGAAAATGTGAAGTGCTGTGAATACTTTCCGCACTGTATGTAATCTAATGCTTAGAAAATATACACTATAAACTACATACATAAAGTTTAACAAAATCAAATTTCTAAAGTTGACATATTTTCTTTACTCATTTCAGCCTTTAATATTTAATAATCTTATTACAGATGACTCACAAAGAATACATCTTACCATGTTACTTTTGGAGTGCTGTAGCATGATTACGCAAACAAAATGGCCCCAGGCATATCAACAAATCTATCAGTAAACAGATGATGAGAAACCATTGTTGTAACCCTGTCTGAGTGGGAACATCAGACCTTCCTTGAAAAAAAGTCTCTCTGCGTTGCTGATAAATGATATCCTTGCTTGTCGTGATCACCTGTCCGAATCCTCCTCTGAGTTCGACAAGGGTCTCCTGTTGCTAATGTCCGCTATCCTCTGTGCAGGACAACGAGGTCTATTCCTGTTCGTCTCTTCCCATCCATGGGAACAAAGAGCTTCCCTAAACCCAGAATAGAGAGCTGTAACCCAACACCGAACCCCTTAAAACACAGGACAGATCAGGTATCAGGCTGTCTGTCACTTGGTTATTAGTCAGCGTGATGAGGGACCTTGGTGCCAAATGGCACCCTATTTCCTATGTAGTACCCTTGTTTCAATTAAAGCCCTACTGTACTTGTTCAAGGCTAGGGCACTGCATGATATATTCTACACTGTGGGGTTGTGACATGTGTGTTCCCTGGGGAAGAAGGATTAGTGCATGGGGTGGTGTGGAGCCAACTGTCACATTGATGTCAGCTGGATGTCGCGTGTGTCTCAGGTGACAAACATAATCAAAGCCATGGAGGTTTGATGGTGGTGGTCTGAAACCTTTAGTCTGCATGGTCATTGAGTCACGTCATACAGCACTGGCGATGCCCTCAAGCATCTGTTCTAAAAATGATTTTGTTACTTGTGATGTGAGTCTGTGAGCTTGTTCAATAATCTAGATTCATCAGACATCAGCAGTTAGAGTATAATCTAAATTCACACCAGGCTGTGGAGAATCAAACGCACACCTCAGAAATCTATGGAGAATCAAACGCACACCTCAGAAATCTATGAAGAATCAAACGCACACCTCAGAAATCTATGGAGAATCAAACGCACACGTCAGAAATCTATGGAGAATCAAACGCACACTTCACAGCACAAACATATAGAGAATCAAATACAAATCCACAACTCACAATTCTATGGAGAATCAAACGCACACCTCACTAGTAGAATACTCTCCTACCCCCCCACAGGCTCCACTCCGCTTCCTTTCAACATACCCCTAAACCCACACCTCTCTTCTGCCCTCTTCTCCCGACCCCCGTCCTAAACTTTATCTCCCACAGAGCTCTTCTTCCAGACAGTCATACCCGGGGGACGTTTCTCCCACCTCGCAGGGCCTGACTGACAGCCCAACTGGTTCATAACCAGTCCAGGACAGAACAGCACAGCCTTGTTACGCTGTTGAGCAGTCTGACAGAAAAAAAGATTACCCAACTCCCAATTGGCAGCCAACGTTTTTGGGCACTGGTCAAATGTATGTCAGGAATAGGGGACTCACATCAGGGATTTCTATTTGATTTGTTCCTCCGTGAAGTTTAGCGAGGGTCAGGTTTCTGCAGATGTTGCCATAGTGATGAGTGGAAAGAGTCTGTTATGACTGTCAGTCATTCTCCACATTTGCACCATGTCCAAGTTCTATTTAAAGCTCAGTGTACAAAAACTGAGTTTCACATACTCAATTTCATACACAGTAATTGTTTGTTGATAACTTTGACTAAATCCCTATTCGAGATAATCTTTTTTCTTTCAAAATAGACTCACAGAAGACCAGAAATAAACATTTACTGTTAGACTGCATTTATGCGTGTCAAAAAATAATTACATTAGAAGTTAAACAAAAAATAGTTACATATCAATCTGGGTTGTTTGTGGAGCTGAACATCAGAGGTGATTATAATGCCCCCAACAAACACTTCCTGGTTAGAAAGCACCGGTATGGAATTTCAAACACTCCCATTATGAGCCCATTCTACCTATATTAGACACACAGCACGTCAATCACCTTCCTAAATATATTTTTCACAATCTGCTCTTACTGCAGGAGAAGTTCCCAAGACCTTTATGGAATTCATAATTCGACACGGTCTTTCCTTGTCCTTCTGTCGGAGATTTACTGGTTTCATTGCTCCTTTGCTCCAAGGGGACGTGACAGTTGTTGTGATGCACTCAGAACCCACAGGAAAACATTGGAGGTGTGGAAATCAGCCCAGCGACCGAGGCAGATCCTAGATCTGTTTGAAATTTAACATGAACCAATGCAAATGGTGTAGAAGAGGGTGGCTGTTGATTGTCTTTTATCTTTCCTTTTCTCAATCTATCATTGTCCTGATGAATAGTTAGAATGCATAGTTTTTCTTTAGAAAGCTGGAGTGGCAGGAGTTCTCGAGGTTCGGAAAGATGTCGATTTGGACAAAATGGACAAATGTAAGAGGGCAATGGAGGGTAGAAGCCTCGATATCTTTACTCAACTGTCATGAAATAGAACACTGGAGGAAGCGTTGCCTTTTGACACAAATCTTTTGTTGTGAAGTAGCAGCCAATCATCACGAGTTCACTGATTAAGTTAAAGGCAAACAAAATGAGGGGTCAGAACAGATGGAAACCAATTAGCCAGAAAACAAACAGTTCCGCACCAATCAAAGACCACCCACAGTAGGCACTCAGACCAGTAGTTAGGCAGGATTAGCAGGCTCCTTCCATTTTGTCTCATTAATGGATTGGCCCACCTGCTTCTTTCTCTCCGAACAGTGATGCAACCCTGAAGTGTTAAGAGGAGTAAGAAGACGGTGGCCCTGGGGAATGAACCGACAGGAGGGGGAGTTCGCGACTGCGTGGGTGCAGGCACAGTGGGAATAGAAAACCTGCTGTTTCTGTCTAAAAATGACCTAATAGCTGTCTGTGGTTCCACCTAAGCAAGCAACACCCCATCATTAGACTCACAGTAAGACGGTCTGCCACTGCCAGGCCTTGTGAAATTCCTGTCTTAACATGGCCGACACAGACAGAGGTTTTATCATTGCCATGTTCCAGACAGAGGACAACAACAATGATACTCTAATCCAAGCATCATCTTAGTTTTTTAAGCATGTGTCCATGATCTAGTCTTGGGATAGTGGTAATGGTGGCTGTGTTCTACATCTCTGTTTATTAAACCTATACCATTCTAGGTTATGCTCCTAAACATAAGATGTGTTCCAGACAACAAAAAGAACATTGCTTGAGTAATTAGAAATGGAGCATTCAACATGTAAAGCACTGTAAAATCCTCCAATGCAAGTGCACATGTGAAAGCAGTTAAGTGTGTCTCACCCGGCTTGAGAGCGGTGAAGATTTATTCTTGTTCCATGCTGTTCTGCTTCTTTTTACACCGCTCGTCCAACCAGGCAGCTAGCCAGAGGACTTGTTTAAGATCCATCTAGCTTCGCGCTCACTCGAGTCTTCAGTTAGCTTGCAGGCGCACGATTGGCCTGAGGGAGTCACTATAGAGCAAAATGAGTTGAGCAAAGCCCTGCCGACACTGCTCCTCCCCCACCCAGGTGATGCCGGCTACTCCTCACGGGCCTCCTTGCCACACATTTGTCTAGTTGCACAGTTAAGACTCAATCCTTGACTGTGGTGGATACCTCTGCATTGCGATGCCTTAAATTGCTGCGCCACACAGAACTGGCATGCTGTTGAAATGGCACATGGGAAAACGTCATTTTTCCACAGTGGGTGTGTTTGGTCTAAACAAACTTAAACTAATCTGCCAAATACCCTGCTGCTTAGAACCACATTTCAAAGTTTATTTTCCCTAAGCCCGACTAATGACCAACTAATGGGCTCGTCCTCTTAGCGCAAAGAGCTAATCGGGTGTGTGATCTCCGATATTGTGGAACCCAAGCTTTGTTCTGGGAGGTAACATTAGAAAGCAAAGGAGGGCAGCCTGTCCAATTGAGGAAACCGCTGCACATTGAGTAGCGCCTCACTGCTCCATCGATATAATTAAGACACCGATTTGCATTTTAAATTTGATTTGCTCTCAACTGTAGACAAATTACTTTCACACATCTTGTGGCTGTCACACAGGATTTCACGTCAGCCCCTCAGACGACTGTATAATCGCATGCTAATGACTCAGTCTAATTACGAAGTTGAGGAAAAGAGAGAAGAAACAGATTTGAGGAGAAACAGAGGGGAAGAACTCAAAATTAGCAGCTACAGCTGGGGTTTGATTTCGGAGACAGATTAGTTTGGCTAAACCCTAAATGGCGCCGTATCCCCTATGTAGTGCACTGCCTTTGAGCAGGAAGCACTATATAAGGAAAAGCGTGCCATTTTTAAGGCATCCTGACTGTTTTGTATTTACTTTTTTACTTTGAACCAACTGAGGACAAAGAGTTCAGGATGTGGGCTCCATTTGCCCCCCAAAACCTCAAACTACTTGTAGCCCACTGCAGCCTCCAGCCCAAAGGATGTCCGGGTGTCCCTGGGTCCCTTGGAGTAGAGAAACAGCAGGAGGCCTTGAGACTTCTTTTCAGATCAGAACTTTTCTTTTGAAAGGTTTGGGAGACTTGTGATGTCAGGTGGCGTAAAGGTTAGGGAGACTTGTGATGTCAGGTGGTGTGGAGGTTTGGGAGACTTGTGATGTCAGGTGGCGTGAAGGTTTGGGAGACTTGTGATGCCAGGTGGCGTGAAGGTTAGGGAGACTTGTGATGTCAGGTGGCGTGAAGGTTAGGGAGACTTGTGATGTCAGGTGGCGTGAAGGTTAGGGAGACTTGTGATGTCAGGTGGCGTGAAGGTTAGGTAGACTTGTGATGTCAGGTGGCGTGAAGGTTAGGGAGACTTGTGATCGAAATGTTGCCAGTTTGATTTGTGAGTATGTCCAATGTCGTGGTGCATTTGAGCAAGGCACTTTACCCTAAGTTGGTCCAGTGGATGTCCCTGTTTTTATAGTACAAGTCTGGATAAGCGTGTCTGCTAAATTAGTAAAATGTTTTATTAGCCAGTGGTAGACCATTATTGACTGTCCTCTGCTCAGAGCACCCCTGTAGATGTGAAACAGGAACTGATTCAATCACTGTATAGATCACCAAAGGCTTAAAATAGTTGTCCGATCAATCTCTCATCACTGAGGACACAGACGGGTAACAAGGACTTGCCCCTTTAAACAGACTGTGTCCTTTCCTGTCACTCTGGCTCGTCTCTCAGAGTTTAAAACAGACAGAACTGACAGACAAGGACAAAGTAACAGGGAACCTAGCAGGCAGTCAGACAGGCAAACAGGCAGGCAGGCAAAAGGGAAGACAGTGGACGGTTAAAGCAAACAGGCGGCTTTAGCGCAGTAATCATCCAGTGTGATTAATAAACAGCTCTATAGACATCATCTAGCTGCCACCGATGAATGTCCTTTTTCATCCCCTAGTTTAATCCCTGATCCCTTTTTTAATCCCTGATCCCTTTTTTAATCCCTGATTCCTGGACACCCATCCAGACTCACAGGAACAGAATTTCTCCTCAGACTCCTGAACAACCATTTCACAGACCGCCTTCTCATCTCTCTTATCATCTCTCTAAGGCGAATTGCATATATAACACATTCAAACAACTAAATACATAAATTTAAATGTTGGTCGGGGTAAATAAATGTATTACTATATGTAAAAAAAAAAAATCTTCTAGTTTTTTTGTGAATAGTTGGGTGGGTGAATTAAGGTTTTAATAAAATAAAATAAAAATCGTTCTACCTCTTTCTCTCTCCTCTTATTTCTCTCTCCTCTTATTTCTCTCTCTTCCCCTTCAGATCTCCCTGTTTTTCTCTCACTCACTCACTCAATCTCATCAGCCCTCTGTGACTGAAAAGGCTGTGGCGAGGCTGTGTGTTTATCCAATCATATCCCTCCGATATCCCACAAAGTCACGCTTCCTCGCGGCGTCCATCAGGATTTTTCCAAGAGGTACAATGTCGCCGTGAAAGGTTTGCCGCTATGAGTCCCATGACGTGGTTCATCCCAACTGGCCCCTCGTTCCCTACTTAGTGTTCATATCCCTATGGGCCCTGATCCAAAGTACAGCACTACAGAGGGTGTAGGGTGCGATTTGGGAGTCACAGGAGATGTGATGTCGGGACTGGGAGCTTGGAGATGCATAGTGAGTTCGCTCCTTCATTGCATGGGGAGGAACCACAACTGAAACAATGTTATTATGGCCGTCTGGAGCATATGTTGTTCTGCATTAAACAATGTAATCTATAATAAAGCGTTTAGTCGTACGCCTGACTTGGGTCATCATCTGTCACTGGACACACGGTAATCTCTCTATGTCTAACCGGGAAAAAATTGGGCAATACATAGACAATAGGATGCCATTTGGGACCAATACCTCTGGAGTGTACTGAGCGTCTTGGAAGCGCACGTACGCACATGCACACTTTGACAGGGCACACACCTCACCTGGGTGTCCATGACCTGCCTACACCACAGGCTTAAGCCGTGACCCCTGGGTCAGTTCCTGCATGCCTTCCTACTGAGTCACAACACATCAAGCGAATACCCAGAATTCTGCAAGCCTTGAAGGCAGGAGGCAGCTCCCTCATTCTGCTAAACCTATCAGGAAGTGTCAATCCTTGGAATTCTTCTGCTCCAACACACACGCATGCGTGCACAAACAAAGAAATCCCTCCAATATAACTAGCTTAGCTAGAACCCGTTAAATTCCAAACCAGACAAAATGGCCCCCATGCAGTACTGTTTCCTAGTCAAATACCTATGAACTGTGGTTCATGTAAAGCAGTTGGTTGGTAGCTAAACTATACTGAAAGTGGTGTAAACTCGAGGTAGTGGCTAACCCTGCTAGATAATCATGAGTCACACCATCTCTAGACTCCTGCCAACACTTGATAACTTTTTAGAATCAAATATTCTGTTTGTATTATAATAGTTGTTTGTATATTTCATTATGTGCTTGGAGCCAATTCAGTTAATCTCTGACCAAAAAAATATTGACTTATTTTGTTGGCATGTAAATCATAGGCTGGTATATGAAAGTAGAGAACAGCTTTTAGCCATGGTATATTGGTCATATACCACAAGAACTCATTCCATATTGCATTAAAAAGTAATTTTTTGGTGTGTGTTTATTCCAGCCATAACAATTCCCAATCAAATACTGGATAAAATGGTTCATGATCATACACTGGACAGAGACATGCCAGCGTAGATAGTTCTAGATCAACATGAGTGGGCCTGGGCCAAAGTGCCAAGCTTCTACTTGGTCTCCCTGTTCTCTGTTCCAGGCTGTCTAAATCACCTGAGACCCGTGAACTGACCTCTCCGACCCCGCAAACAGGCCCACCCTGGAGCGCAACCTCAGAGAGCTGTTGAGTTTATCACCCGAAACATTATGGGCTGGGACAAAAGGGGCCAACACTGTTGCTAACCGAATCCATCATTACACAAGAGGGTTCAGGAGCAGTGCAGGAGACAAGGTATGTGACAGAGAACAGAGAGACAGAGAGGCCCAAGAGGGACATCATTTGAACTGGGGATGATCTCTTTGACAGACCAGTAGCAGTGAATGTTTGAGTACAGTACAGTATATTATGTGTTTGTACAGCAGAGAGTAACACTACCTGTATACGCGGTCTTGGGTGGTCCAGGGACCTAAAGCAGCTACCTCTGTGGCATTGGGTAACACTATCACTCAGTGTCACCAATGCACATGTACTGTACTGCTGCAGTTGTTTAGACACATTTACTCAAAATGTCTCTATATTTCTCACTCTATTAACAAGAAAACACTATGTCTGAATCCCAATATGCATACTACATACTAAAAGTATGTACCACGCAGGTGGTGGTAAAGTACGTACTATTAAGTATATAGTAAGCGAGTATGCTAGCATGGGGACATACTAACATGTCATAATGTTGCATCTAAAATTAGACCACTTCCACGAGCGATGAAGCACGCGAAGTTTGAACATTAAAAATTTGGCCCAACTTGTTCGTATTTGATTTAAGCTTTATTAAATAATGGTACAATAATAAAAAACTCATGTAATGACACATTTATTATTACCTAACTTTTGGATACTTACATTTAAACAGCCAAAGAAGGACCGGCTTCAGGAAACCCCTCCTATTCTGTGTTGCAAAGGATTGTGGGCTATATCAGCCCAAAAAGCATGAATCCCCCGGAAAAAGTACACCATCCGGGGACTTCTGACATACTATATTTGCGTACTATGGTTTGGGACATAATAATCGTAGTCTGGCATACTATATAGTATAAAAACTGAAAATGTGGCCAACATTACTTTTTTTAAATTGACTAATTCATCCTAAATAAAAAAAGACTAACTTCGATTGATTTATAACCCTTATAACTATTCAGTTATTCCTGGTTGTGTGGGATAGATACAAAAACATGAAATGAAGATTCTGATAACAAAGTTTCTGTAAACAGCAGCTTACTATTGTATATTGTCACTGCTTATACCAAAATATTGTCTCTATGGATTTCAGTAATATGAGTGGCTTAACCTGATGTGACAGAAGGGTACAACAAAAATGTACTTTCATAAACATATTTTTATTAATAACACAACTTCTATTGTGTCTCTAAAACCAAAAGAAACATAGGTCATTTACCACACATCTCAGTAAGACTTTCTTCTTGACACACACAAGTGGTGTCGGCCATTAATGTACTTTGAATAGTTGTGCTAGAAATGTCAACACGCCGTTGAGTTCAGTCAAATTTTATTTTATTTTATTTTATTTAACCTTTATTTAACCAGGTGGGCTCGTTGAGAACAAATTCTCATTTAAAACGGCGACCTGGCCAAGATAAAGCAAAGGTGCAAGTACAGACAGTTACACATGAATACAAATACACAAGAATAACACAATGGGTCGGGTAAGGGAGAAAGATAGAAAAGTGCAGTTGAATGTGCAGTTGAATGCAGTT
>JACXGM010030504.1:0-13265 GCA_016801145.1 Umbra pygmaea
ACACAGGTGGATTCTATTTATCATCATTAGTCATTTAGGTCAACATTGGATCATTCAGAGATCCTCACTAAACTTCTGGAGAGAGTTTGCTGCACTGAAAGTAAAGGGGCTGAAAAATGTTGCTCGCCCAATTTGTCAGTTTTTTATTTGTTAAAAAAGTTTGAAATATCCAATAAATTTCGTGATTGTGTCCCACTTGTTGTTGCTTCTTCACAAAACAATACAGTTTTATATCTTTATGTTTGAAGTCTGAAATGTGGCAAAAGGTTGAAATGTTCAAGGGGGCCGAATACTTTTGCAAGGCACTGTAGCTCTTGATTCGAAGGGACATTAACCAGTATCAAACCACCTTTTGCTGGGGACCACTAAACTCTGTTACCCAGGGTGCACTAAGTGATGCAAATGAAATTATATATCACAGTACATTTTAGTGGAGCTATACGTTGTATCAATTAGCTTACTATATTGCTAAAATGTTAGTTGTTTCACTGATAAAAATAAAGAACTGGCTGACTTGCAGTTTAGACAGAGCGAGAGCGGATTGGGCAGATGTGTCTGGAAACAAGATTACTGCTTTAGTAAACAAAGACTTGGCCATCTCCATCCCATTGAATCAGCCACACACAGGTAGTATCTACTCTTTAACCAGATGAGCCAGAATCAGTTAGCTTTCCTTTAGCCAAAAGCAAAAAGTCATTTGTACAGGCTGTCAGCTACATATCATGAATTGGCCTATTATGACTAGTAATGTTATTGACAAGGTGCACTATGTCACCTTTTTGAAAACTACCAAAAAATACAAAAACAATGTTTTAGGACAGGTAAATGTTAGGAATTAGCATATTGGATCCAAAATACAGACAATAGTAGAATAGCAAATTCGACATTTCACATTATCTAACTACAGTAGCAACAAATGCATATTATGGACAAAATAATAATGTATATTTTGGGAAATTTGTTATTGTCCCTGTATTATCCCTGCGTTTGGTAAAAACATATATTATAATTTTTTTATCTACGTGAAATAACGACAGGACAAATGAATGGAACGTTACATAGTGCACCTTTAATATATTCAATTTGTGTTGTCTGACTAGTATCTTAGATATCTTATAGCTATTGTAAAAAACATACTTGCTACTGTGACATTTTGATGACTGCAGCGTGTTGTACTATGCCTCATGCTAACTATAGTAGATTATATGGGAATTTATTCTGGGAAATTGGGAATTACAGTTGTATGCAAAGTTTTAGGCATCCCAGACAATTTCCATGATTTTCTTTTATAAATAATTGGGTGTTTGGATAAGCAATTTAATTTTGATGTATCAAATAACTGAAGGACACAGTTATATTTCGGTAGTGAAATGAGGTTCATTGGATTAACAGAAAATGTGCAATATGCATCAAAACAAAATTACACAGGTGCATACATTTGGGCACCCTTGTCATTTTGTTGATTTGAATACCTGTAACTAGCACTGGATAATTGGAACACATAATTGGTTTGGTGAGCTCATTAAGCATTGAAATTCATAGACCGGTGCATCCAATCACAAGAAAGTATTTAACAGAGGTGGACATTTAAGGACACACAAGTTTTGGGAAGTCCCTACTTAAGACCAAAATGATCAGGTAAAGGGAGTTTGTATCTTAACAGTGACTTATAAAACAAATCAAAATAGTTAAAAAAAATATCAACCATGGGTGCTGGTAAGATATGAACTCCCTTTCCCTGATAATTTTGGTCTTAAGTAGGGAATTCCCAAAACTTGAGTTACTCAGAAAAGTACTTTTACTCAAGTAAATGTCCACCTCTGGTTTATAAGGTGGCCAATTGTAAGTTGTTGTTCTCTTTGACTCTTCTCTGAAGAGTGGCAACATGGGGCCCTCAAAACAACTCTCAAATGACCTGAAAACAAAGGTTGTTCAACATTATGGTTTAGGGGAAAGCTACAAAAAGCGATCACAGAGATTTTAGTTGTCAGTGTCCACTGTGAGGAACATACACTCACCTAAAGGATTATTAGGAACACCCGTTCAATTTCTCATTAATGCAATTATCTACTCAACCAAACACATGGGATTTGCTTCAATGCATTTAGGGGTGTGGTCCTGGTCAAGACAATCTCCTGAACTCCAAACTGAATGTCAGAATTGGAACGAAAGGTGATTTAAGCAATTTCGAGCGTGGCATGGTTGTTGGTGCCAGACGGGCCGGTCTGAGTATTTCACAATCTGCTCAGTTACTGGGATTTTCACGCACAACCATTTCTAGGGTTTACAAAGAATGGTATGAAAAGGGAAAAACATCCAGTATGTGGCAGTCCTGTGGGTGAAAATGCCTTGTTGATGCCTTGTTGGCTAGAGGTCAGAGGAGGATGGGCCGACTGCTTCAAGCTGATAGAAGAGCAACTTTGACTAAAATAACCACTTGTTACAACCGAGGTATGCAGCAAAGCATTTGTGAAGCCAAAACACGCACAACCTTGAGGCGGATGGGCTACAAGAGCAGAAGACCCCACCGGGTACCACTCATCTCCACTACAAATAGGAAAAAGAGGCTACAATTTGCAAGAGCTCACCAAAATTGGACAGTTGAAGACTCGAATAATGATGCCTGGTCTGATGAGTCTCGATTTCTGTTGAGACATTCAGATGCTAGAGTCAGAATTTGGCGTAAACAGAATGAGAACATGGATCCATCATGCCTTGTTACCACTGTGCAGGCTGGTGGTGGTGGTGTAATGGTGTGGGGGATGTTTTCCTTGCACACTTTAGGTCCCTTAGTGCCAATTGGGCATTGTTTAAACGCCACGGCCTACCTGAGCATTGTTTCTGACCATGTCCATCCCTTTATGGCCACCATGTACCCATCCTCTGACGGCTACTTCCAGCAGGATAATGCACCGTGTCACAAAGCTCGAATAATTTCAAATTGGTTTCTTGAACATGACAATGAGTTCACTGTACTACAATGGCCCCCACAGTCACCAGATCTCAACACAATTGAGCATTTTTGGGATGTGGTGGAACGGGAGCTTCATGCCCTGGATGTGCATCCCACAAATCTCCATCACCTGCAAGATGCTATCCTATCAATATGGGCCAACATTTCCAAAGAATGCTTTCAGCACCTTGTTGAATCAATGCCACGTAGCATTAAGGCAGTTCTGAAGGCAAAATGGGGTCAAACACAGTATTAGTATGGTGTTCCTAATAATCCTTTAGGTGAGTATAGTGAGGAAATGAAAGACCACAGGCACAATTCTTGTTAATGCCATAATTGGCAGGCCAAGTAAAATATAAGATATCAGAGAGGCAAATGCGAAGGATGGTGAGAACGGTCAAAAACAGCCCACAGACCACCTCCAAAGACCTACAACATCATCTTGCTGCAGATGGTGTCACTGTGCATCTTTCAACAATTCAGCGCACTTTGCACAAGGAGAAGCTGTACGGGAGAGTGATAAGTAAGAAGCCTTTTCTGCACACACGTCACAAACAGAGTCGCTTGAGGTATGCAAACGCACGTTTGGACAAGTCAGCTTCATTTTGGAAGAAGGTGCTGGGGACTGATGAAACAAAGATGGAGTTACTTGGTCATAACAAGGGGTGTTCTGCATGGCGGCAAAAGAATACCTCATTCCAAGACAAACATTTGCTACCCACAGTAAAATTTGGTGGAGATTCCATCATGCTGGGGGGCTGTGTGGCCAGTGCCGGTACTGCGAATCTTGTTAAAGTTGAGGGTAGCATGGATTCCACTCAATATCAGCAGATATACTTGAGAATAATGTAGAGGAATCAGTCACAAAGTAGAAGTTACGCAGGGCTGGATATTCCAACAAGACAATGACCCAAAACATTGCTCAAAATCTACTCTGGCATTTATTCAGAGGAACAAGTTAGGGATGCTCATATTGACCGTTTAACCGTTAACCGAAAGTAAAACATTTGACCGATTTAATACTATCAGTTAAACGGTTAAGAAGTTTTTTTTTTTACGTATATATAGCCTATATTAGTTAAGTCACGTGGCGCGTTGACACGCGCAACCAGAGCCTGGCGCTTAGTTTTGAAAGGTGGGAGGATATAGGTGATGAGGAGCGAAAGATACCGGCTGCCTGTTTTGCGTCTGCAACACATTCTGCATTTAAAATGACAACCCTTGGACATTTATGATGACTGTGATATTAACTTGCGCTTTCATTTTTTCATGTACAGAAATGTATAACGCTATCGTATTGGGAACCATATATTATTTTATCAGCTATAATTCATCATGCTCCTGATGCATTATAGCTGACAAAATAATGTTACCTTAAAAACAACACACACAGTGATTGACAACACACACTTTATTTTCGGAGAGGACCGTAATGGTAATTTCAATGAAATGGGTGCGCTCAGCAGATATTGTATAGTTAGTAACATAACTCATAGCAAGCGTTATCAACATTTTGTTTTGTGTTAATGAAATATAGCCCTTATTTGCAGTAAGTCTCCTGTAAGCAACAACCTTGTTCCAGATTGTCACCGACTGTTTTCATTCTATAATTTGACAACTCGGTAAACACTGCATCAAGGCTACTTTTCTTTGATTGAAAACAGAAAGTGAAAACGTCTATGACAAATTTTCTGCTGCAATATTTTGGTTAGTGTGGACTTTACGCCAGTGTAGTTTGGTGAAACCAAACATTGGCACAGCTTTAGTATGAAACTAACTTGTTTCATCGTATCGTTTAGTGTGGACTTTGCACCCGAGTGAACTTATACTCAAAGCTGGTGCACCCGGCAGGTGTTGTTGATCTGTTCTGTATGCTGTTTAGACATTAAAACAAATCTGTGACATTTTTTTTTGGTATATTTAACGGGTTACAGACACTCGTCAAATACATTTTTTATTTAAGGCCAATTGAATCTTATAATCTTATCAGTTAACGGTTAATAATCGGTTAACGAGTTCCGGTTGTCGGTCAGGAAAATTACCTGAAATGAGCATCCCTAGAACAAGTAAAATGTTCTGGAATGGCCATCCCAGTCCCCAGACCTGAATATCATTGAAAATATGTGGGGTGATTTGAATCGGGCTGTCCATGCTTGGCAACCATCAAACCTAACTGAACTGGAGATGGAATGGTTTACTCCAAAATACCTTAATCCAGAATCCAGACACTCATTACAGGCTATAAGAAGAGTCTAGAGGCTGTTATTTCTGCTAAAGGGGAGGCTCAACTAAATATTGATGTGATATTTCTGTTGGGGTGCCCAAATGTATGCACCTGTCTAATTTCATTTTGATGCAAATTGCACATTTTCTGTTCATCCAATAAACCTAATTTCACTACTGAAATATTACTATGTCCTATTATTACACTAGTCGATTGTCAAAGTCATACAATGCAATATTCCGAAACTTATATTTCCACAAAAAAAACGATTTGCTGTGGTCCATTTAATGTAGAAAGTCGGCCAGGTAACCTGACACCCCTTCTTTTGGAGTCTACACTGTTGCTTAGTTACCTATGTTCATGCACGATTACTCTTGAACTCTTGAACTGTTGGCAGTTGTGAAGGCAAGTGTTAGGTTACAGCTGATCAATGTTGGTAAAGTAGTTAATGGAAATAACCACGGCAAATCATTTTTTTTGTGGAAAAAATACGTTTTTGAATATTGCATTGTATGACTTCGACAATCGACTAGCGTGGACTTCACTGGAAAATGGGAAATAAACAGAGGTATGTACACTGACTGATTTGTTCAAATTCGCTGTGTTCACTATAAGGAATCACTGCACATGGCTATGCACTAGTAATGACATTTGGAACATGTTTAGAGGCTCAAAGCACATTTTAAAACTTGCCCTGTAAATGCTGTAATTATAATGGTTGTATACTGGAGGTAAACACGGTTTTGGCATTACAGATTGTTTAAGTTATTCTCACTACTGACAGCACTTCAGATATTCAAACAACAGAGCTACATTTTAAAATCGCCCGGAATTCTCCTTTAAGAGTGGTGGGACAATCAAATCCCGATACTGTCGATGCGTTGGTCTCTCAAACTTCTCATCTATCCGGGTAGGAGCGAGAGATGTCCCATGATGGATAAAGTGGAAGAGGGATAAAAGAGAGGAGAAGCCAAGGTCCTCAGCTGAGAGTGGTAGAATTACTTGGCGGGGCACTCGCAGCAAAGATATACAGTGCTTCAGATGCCAGGCCATTACGCCAATCGTTGTTCCAATGAAGATGAACTCATGCCCACCGAAGCCTCCTCTAGTGCACCACCCCAACAGGATCCTCCAGTGCCACTGGCCTGTTGGCAGGCAAAAACGGTACCAACTCACCGCTTGCCCATTCGGCTGGGGGGAACAGATACGGAGACGTTGTGGACCAGAGAACTGTGATGTCACCAGGGGAGAGACTGCTCCACCTGTTCCAGGAGGCATCAGGGGACGAGACGTGGAAGGGTTTTGACGACCCAGAAAGAGAGGAAGGAAAGATGAGCCCCCCTCCACTCAGCCAAAAGGAAGTAGTGCAAAATGACCAACTGCAAGGGCATTGGAATGAGTTTGATATTGGGGGGGACACACCATATATTGTTCGCAAATTTTACTCAAAGCCATGAGACTACACTTACATCAAGCTTATAAAGGGCTAATCTTCTACATTTCTCGTCGGTCTGCTCCTGTCTCTGTCTTTCTTTGTCTGCCTGGCTCAACCATTTGATGATCCTCCTGCATGATGTACAACACTAATATTCAGATATTACCATGACCAGTAACAAAACAAAATTGTACAATATTAGAACTGGACTTGAAAAAATAAAAAGGCAAAAAATATAATACGGTTTTGTCACAGAGTGAATATTTAATATGTAAGATTTCAAAGCACTGATTTGCAGATTCACAAATTCTCACACACTGACATCTGTCTACAGCAGACAAAATGTTTTCACTTAAGCCTTATTTAGACCTCATCTCAGGTCCTCTACCTTCTACTCCTGTCTTCATACAGCTGCTGCCTTCCTGCTCCTAAAAATACAATATGGTTGCTGTGATCGATATCTAAGGTAAAGCTCCAAGACGAGACCATTACAAAACTACAGAATGAAAATTAACTTATTAATAACTGTATTCCAGCATGTGATGTGCAAGAAGGTGATGGGGTGTCCTGGTGCACTAATGAGTCCTTTAAATTGACTTTGTATGATAACATTTAGTCGGTTGGAAGTCAGAGAGTTGAGTCCCTGCTACTTATGTCTAAGAGCTTGAATAGGTGCTTGAAAACAATTATTAATTGAACTCTAAGCATATTGTATTATTTCTGTTTATTGATTGAGGATGAGGAACTGGCATTGAACAGACAGCAACTCAACCTCGATCCTTGGGTTTAATCCATTACAATCATGAATACATTTGAAAACCTCACCTCACACCCTGCAATGCCACCTGCCTCTCCTTTTGTCTCCATGGCTGCATCATGGTTCTCCTAATAAATTAACAATTGTAGCCTATATGATATTGCATACAAAGTAATCAAGGACTTATATATGATCAGTTATGTTTATCTTGGGCTTTTCTGTATCTGGAAAATGTATAACAGGCATAAACTGTCACGTATTCATCATTCATTTCTTTTAAGAACTTACCTCACACCCTCCACCTGTAACTTCATCATGTGCAACTGTTTTATGGATATTTGGTAGCCCAGCATTGGATACACAATGAAGATATACTATCATTTACACTTTTGTTTGGGAAGAGGTTTATATATTTAAATATTAACTTGAGAACAGATGGACATTCTATATTTTCGTCTGTGCTTAGATAAGTGAAATGATTTAAATCTCGACAAGACGCGCCCTACCTCGGATATGGAAGAGGATAGCATAAAGAGAAATTACAAGTTTTGTAATGTGTTGTATACTTACACTAACCTTACTCTTTGTAAAAAACTTCAGTAACATTATGTCCTTTGATGATAATTTTAATTTTTCTTGTGGGGTGGCTTTATGCTGAAATAAGATGACAGAACATTTTACTTTTGCTAAGGTTAACACAGAGAAATCGATTGCCAGCTATGTGGCTAGCTATCTAACGTAACGTTAGTTAGCTCGTCTCGCAAATCACAACACACTTGCCATTCAAAATTCCATAGTTGATTTAATCATATGCCTCCTATCCATAATCCAATTTAAAAAATATAGCTAATTTCAACCGCTTGACTAACACTAATTTACCTCATACAAAATCGAGTCTTATTGAAGTTCAAAGCTGGTGCGCACCGGTAGCATATTTTTACGTTCCTACTGTATTGTTAACCTCTCTCTACGAATCAGATGCCCCGACTATCATGGATGTATTAAGAGAACTATAGGTGAAAAGTAAAGAATATGAAGCTGGTCATTGGCGAATGGAGAATTTTCAAACATAGCATGAAAAGGGAAAGGTTTGACTTGCTGCAAAACCGGATATCTTCTTTGTTGTGCTTTTAAAATAAAAGTTCCAAATGTAGTTTTTGTCCCTGCGGTATAGGGTCATTATTGGGTGGGACCAGAGCCATAGAGAGAGAGAGTTGCGTCTTCTT
Organism: Umbra pygmaea; assembly: GCA_016801145.1. Taxonomy (NCBI): domain Eukaryota; kingdom Metazoa; phylum Chordata; class Actinopteri; order Esociformes; family Umbridae; genus Umbra; species Umbra pygmaea. Next base: position 8,596 of record JACXGM010030504.1, read on the forward strand.
CTTCTTCTTCTTTGGGTTTTATGGCAGATCGCAACCATTGAGAGGTGCATACACCGCCACCAACAGTACCGGAGAGCGAGGCCGGACACAGCCCACCCAAGTCGTTACCACCCCACCACTCGAAGACCCTAGAAAATAATACCATCCACCATTTTGACCCATTGAAAAAAAACAAGCCATCTGCCAAAGCAGTAAGTTAAAATTCTCACGCTATGCTATTAAGAAAGGCCTGTTATATTGGGTTAAGGGGGGGAAGAGAAGGCATTGTTGTTGGTGCCACGTTCCTACAGAGATGTGGTGCTACACTTGGCACATACGTATTGGGGGGTCACTTGGCCAGAGAGAAGACCACTGAACATATACTGGGGTAGTTCTATTGGCCCAGGGTCACCCATGATGTTGCCAGTTATTGTAAAACTTGCAACATTTACCAGCGCACATTGACTCTGATCCATTTTCATAACCCTCAACCCTCAACAAAAATGCAGAACACAATTTTTTTTATTGTGCATGTCTCAAGCTGTACCATCTAGTGTCATACAGTTTCTCCCCTGAGCTAGCACATCTGGGTGATTGCGTCTGATATCCGTTAGCATGTTAGATGTATTTCCACTCACATACCCAACAGCAGCAGAACAATGCTGACACACAGTCCTCATCTTATCCACCGCTCTATTGCCTGTACTACTGTAACCGATATATACAATCTATGACTGTAACTGACTAGGAAACCAACTTTTTCCCAAACTTGCGATCTTAGAGGTCAGCGGGTCCTCTAACTGTTGTGGGTCGCCACTAATACTCGTCCTCAGTGCTGACTCACACGTCCTCAGTGCTGACTCACCGGACCGTCGATCTGACAAAAAACTGCATACAAGGTGGAGCTCGGCTACTTGGCTTCATAGCTAAGGCAGGGCTACAGATTAGGTGTCCACAAAACTCGCCTATCTAACGGTAGTTTCCGCATTACATTAATTAATTTGCACGTGAGTTTATTTTTACACAGTGTATTCTCACTTTATATTCATGCACCGAACCGTGACGCCCGTACCGTTTCGTTTCAGTACGAATACATGTACCGTTCCACCCCTAATGTACACTACATGTTCTCTAGGGTGGGGCTTCCTAACACCATCCTAACAGACCAATGCACTCCTTATATGTCACGGGTCATGAGCAACTTGTGCTCACTATATAAAGTCAAGCAATTCCACACAAGTGTTCCTCATCCACAAACAGACAGCCTATTTGAAAACATGAACCAGACAATCAAGGTGATGTTGCGTAGCGTCATAGGAAAGGACGGAAATGATTGGGACATGCTACTACCCCACCTGTTGTTTGAGCTGCCTGAGGTCCGCCAGGTGTCCACAGGGTTTTCCCCTTTCAAGCTGCTTTATGGGAGACCATGTAATGGAATTCTGGACATAGCCAAGGAAGCTTGGGAAAGCCAACCCTGCCCCAATCGATCACTAGTCAAACATGTAACCTTAATGAGAGACTAGTTGGCACTAGTGTGGCCTATCGTCAGGGCACACATGGAGAAAGTGCAGGCAGCACAGAAGGCAGTGTTTGACCAAGGGAATTCCACACAGGTGAGAAGGTAGTGCTCTTGGTGCCCAAGCTAGGTCATAAGTTTTTGGCTCAGCGGTAGGGTCCTTATGAGGTGGTCAAAAATCTCTCACCTGTGAACTATCGGGTACATCAGCCTGGATGGCAGAGAATGGATCAAGTTTTCTATATAAAAGGCCTATGAGGAGAGAGAGGTCGACACACTGATGGGGATGGCTGAACTGGCCACTACAAGAGGAGAAGGTGCCTGCAACACGGTACAAAACAAGTCTGCCGGAGAGAAAGGGGAAATATAACAGACTCCCATAAGTGTTGAGAGTGGCCATCAGGAATGTATCCAGGCCGCTGTAGGTCGTTTGGGCCGGCCGGCCAATCGGAGCGCATGATTGTCACAGCCATGCGGCCCCTTGAACTGTAAATGGCGGCCTGTATCATTTCCCTCAGCCCGCTTTCGGGTATCAATAGCAACGTCCTTGCGCTGCGCACTGCCCCCCCGCCTCGCCGGCAGGTGGAAATGCCAGGGCCGTTTTTTTTCCGTAAAACAAATAACTTTTATATGTCAGTAAAATCGAACAGGACTGAAGTCCTCTTAAACCTAATCCTCATCTCTGTGCTTTCTTGTCATAACCCTGTTTGTTTACTATACAACAAGGGGAGAACACTGATCTCATCACATTGCATAGGTTGCATAATATGTATGTAAAAATATTATGCATGTAGGCTTTGTATGTCATTTGTGGTTATGTTTTCTGTATGTGTTTATATGAGCTACCCAGTGATGCAAAAATAATTTTGTGTGCTGCTGCCATAATATGCACACTTGGAGCATTTAAGGTTAACTGCCCAGCTCAAGGACAGAATAATGTTATTTACCTTGTCAGATCAAGGATTAGATATATAAAGGGCGCCTTCACTTTGTTCCTGGGTTGTGGGGCATAGAAGCATACCCAATTATCCAGAAGCCACTACACCACTGGTCAAAAGATCTTGTTCAGAGTCACGTGACTCAACAGAAATTTGTCTTTCAACTACCCAACCAAAACTAAATGAAGGCAGCAACAGCCTTAGCAAAGTACCAGTACAACTAGCAGCACTGAGCCTGTTGATTATGTAGATTTGACTAAAGAGCAGGCTCCCATACAGAAATCTAATATATGGCCATATATGGCCATACATATAAAAATCTTAACATGTATTTGAAATATGTCACATATATAAAAATAAAAATTTGTATATTTTGACATACAGGTCCTTCTCAAGAAATTAGCATATTGTGATGAAGTTCATTATTTTCCATAATGTAATGATAAAAATTAAACTTTCATATTTTAGATTCATTGCACACCAACTGAAATATTTCAGGTCATTTATTGTTTTAATACTGATTATTTTGGCATACAGCTCATGAAAACGCAAAACTCCTATATGGCCATATATTAGATTTCCGTATGAAATACATTTAAAAATATTTTACCAAATATTTAATTGACAGACATGTCACACCCCTACATCTCATCACATATACAGTACTGTGTATAACATCAATATCTCACACATAAGCATTCATTCTTGTTTAAATTTGTAGACAAATTGTTAATTGACATAAGGCAAGAATAAATGTAGCAGTATTTCTATATTATTTACATAATCTCATGTGTACATTGACAGATATTATACATTACATTGCTTATACACTCTGTAAACCATATGTAAATGCAGATATGGATGTTAAATGTGGAAATGTATGTCACGCATATAAAAACGGACAATTTTTGTATATTTCAACATATATTTACATATATGTGATGATGTTTCCACCATATATGCCGATATAAGACAAGTTATATACACATTAGGGCTGTGCAATTAATCAAATTTTGATCGCGATTTCAATTTCAGCCCCTATCATCACAAAAACAATGTAATCGAGAAAAAACTATTATTTTGTACATTGCACTTTGTAAGAACTCTTATTTTTGCATTGTGCTCGAATGACACCCACAAGTGCACTTTTGTCCCTCCCGAAAGCTAAAATCACTTAGTCGTCTATTAAAGATGCATTTTACAGTGTAACTCCATATCCATCGAGCTCGGAGGCACAAAAAAATAACACATGGAGTTGCATACTTTTTAGCCAAAGATATGTGCCCCATTAGCACAGTTGAGAACGACAGCTCTAAAATGTTGTTGCATACTTTGGACAAGCGTTATAAATTGCCGTCTCGCCACCATTATACCAGAGTTGCTCTGCGTGCTTTATATGACAAATGCTGTGCAGAAGTGGCTGATGAAGTGACAAAGGCAGAGTATACTGATATGGTCTACAGTATTTCATATATTACAGCAATAGCAGGTGATTGTGTCAGCTCCATGAGTTTACCTCACAGCAACGCAGGTACTTCGTTAGTTAGCTTATCAGCTTTGTCAGTTTGTGAGTCTTGTTTCAGATATTATTAGATTGCGCATCTCTCATTACCTCGAAGCAACGATAATATTGAGCAGTTAATCACATTCATCAGCGACAACCTCACATGGTCCAGACAGACAATCTCGGTAACAAAAACTGCCCAAAAGCGCCTATACTTCCTGAGGAGACTCAAGAAGTTTGGCATGTCTGTCAGGATTTTAACAAAGTACTACAGGTGCACCATTGAGAGCATCCTCTCAGGCTGCATTACAGCCTGGTACGGCAGCTGCTCCGCTGCTGATCGTAAGGCACTTCAGAGGGTGGTGAAGTCAGCGGAGCGCATCATTGGCTGCTGCCTCCCCTCCGTGCAAGGCATCTACCATAAGCGATGCCTTAGGAAAACAAAAAACATCCTCAAAGACCACAGCCACCCAGGCCGTGAACTTTTCTCACTACTGCCATCTGGTAGACGATACCGGAGCATCAAGGCATGGACCACCAGACTTAAAAACAGTTTCTTCCCACAGGCCATTCGGCTGCTCAACATGGAACACAGACACTGATCGCAAATCGTCTGTTGAGCACTAACACTCTCTGGTCACTTTATGCTCTCTACATCTGATGTAGCAGAATTCAAATGCACCTTCTACATCTGATGTAGCAGAATTCAAATGCACCTTTAAAAGCAATT
>JACXGM010030505.1:0-13287 GCA_016801145.1 Umbra pygmaea
GCAACCAACTTTTCATGGCTTGTTTGAAAAATAACGACATCTTAGAAATTATTTCCTTTTCCAATATCTGAAAATGATCAGTTGTAATTTGTAGAAATGGAAATAGGTCCTTACTGAACAATGGGTGAAATACTCTTATTAGCTTACTAGTGAACCAGTTAGGATTCAGGTATACCTTTTGTATAACTGATGCTTTCAAATGAAAGATCCAATGCTTTAATATTCAATAACTTTTGACCTCCGTGTTCATATTCATTATACAAGTATGCTCTTTTTATTTTGTCTGGCTTACCATTCCATATAAAGTTAAATATATTTTGTTCATATAATTTAAAAAGCATGTCATTGGGAGTAGGCAAATCCATAAGCATTTAGGTAAACTGTGATACAATGAGAGAGTTGATTAAGGTGATTTTACCACAAATAGATAGGTGCTGTCCTTTCCAGAGTACCAATGTTTTATCTATTTTAGCTAGTTTTGTTAAATAGTTTTCTTGAATACAACTTGATCTTTTATATGGTATATGTATACCCAGTATGTCTACATCCCCATCAGCCCACTTTGTTGGTAATCTACACTGTAGTACAAAATCTGAATCTTTTAGTGCTCCAATACGTAATATAGTACACTTATCGTAATTAGATTTTAATCCAGATATATTTGAAAAGGTATCGAGATCCTTTAGGAGGCTATTTAGTGATTCCAACTGTGGTTGCAAAAGGAAACATGAGTCATACATGGATACCTTTGTTTGTAAGCCATGGATTTCAAGGCCCGTAATGTTGTTGTTAGTTCTGATTTTATTGGCTAAGATTTCAATTGCAACAGTAAAAAAGTAAGCCGACAATGGACAGCCCTGCTTAACTCCTCTTGACAGATTGAAATCTTGCGAGATATAGCCATTATTTATAATTTTACATCTATGGTTACTATACATAATTTTAACCCATTTTATGAGAGAGTCTCCAAAATTGTAATATTTTATATAAGTCTAATCGAACTTTATCAAAGACTTTTTCAAAATCAGCTATGAAAACTAGGCCCGATAGTCCTGATAGTTCATAGTGTTCTATTGTTTCTAAAACTTGTCTTATATTGTCTCCAATGTAACGTCCATGCATAAAGCCTGTCTGATTAGGATTAATAATATCCAATAAAACATTCTTAATTCTAAGAGCTATGCATTTGGCTAATATTTTGGCATCGCAACATTGCAGTGTAAGAGGCCTCCAGTTTTTTAAATATACAGGGTCTTTATATGCTCCGCTTGGGTCTTGTTTTAATAATAATGAGATCAGGCCTTCTTGTTGTGCGTCTGACAATCTACCGTTTACATACGAATGATTAAAACATGCAAATAATGGACCTCTTAATATGTCAAAAAACATTTGGTATACCTCTACTGGGATGCCATCCAGTCCAGGAGTTTTTCCATGTTTAAATGTTTTGATAGCTTCAAGCATTTCCTATTCAGTAATTAGTACTTCGCATGAGTCTCTTTGTGTAGTTGTTAGTTTTAGGCTATTATCAGGGAAAAAAACTCATACAATTAATATCTGTTAAAGGTACTGGAGAAGACTGAAAGGAAAACATCTGTTTGAAATATTTTACTTCCTGCTCAAGTATTTCATTTGGCGAGTCGTAAGTGGATACTTCATTAGTGACTCATTTTAATACATTCTTCTTGGTGGCATTCCTATGTTGAAGATTTAAGAAAAAAGGATGTGCATTTTTCTCCATATTCAATCCAGCTTGCTTTATTTTTGTAATAAATTCTGTTTGATCTTTCTTGTATGAGTTCCTCAATTTCTTTTTGTTTATCCTCCAACTTATTCTGAAACTCCATATTGTAGCTGTTACTGTTGTCAATCTGCGCTATTATGTCTGCAATTTCTTTGGATAGTATAGACTCTTTACATATTAATTACCTTTTTTCCAAGGAGGAGTACTGAATTGCATGGCCTCTAAAGGCACATTTAAAGGCATCCCACACAAAAATCGGGTCTGCTGTACCTATGTTATGTTAGAAAATTCTACTATAAATTGTTTAGTCCTGGCTAAAAAGGAGTTATCCTCCAGTAAGCTTTGATTAAATTTCCAGTACCCTCTTCCCCGTGGAACTTCTGTAAGAACAATATAGATGCCAATTATATGATGATCCGACCTCATTCTTTCCCCTATTAACACGTTCTTAACCTTCGGTGCAAGAGAAAATGACGTCAAGAAATAATCAAGACGACTAGCTTGGTTAAGCCTCCGCCATGTATATCTTATCATTTTAGGATATTTAAGCCTCCATATATCCACCAATTCTAGAATGTTCCTGCAATTATTTATTGCCTTTAGTGGGTGATAGTGTTTTTATTACCTTTTCTATTCAAACTGGAGTGCAACGTTGTGTTATAATCCCCGACCATAATTATATAGCCCTGTGTTGTGTTGTAATTTTAATAATTTCTTATATATCTCTTTAAAGAATAGCGGATGATCTTTATTTGGACAATATAGGTCAGTGGTCGCCAACCCGTCGATCGCGATCTTTATCACTGTCCCGGTAGCTCTAGAAAAATAAGTTCAGTATTCCATCATCTGTATTTCTTAAACCAACTGCTTTATTATTTTTATTTATTATTTATTAAGTGACCAATCAGATAAGGGAAGATCACCCGTAAGTTAACTCACAAACGTCAATATGGATCTCCATGGTGACGGCCCGTGGCTGCGAGGTAACAGTCAAACTAGAATGGCGGAGGCTCCACGAAAGAAGGCAAAAACATACAATTTTCACCAAGAATGGGAACAAGAATTTATTTTTACCTTGGTAAAAGTGTGTATGTATGTTGTGCCACCAAAAACAAGTATTATGTAAAAGAGGGAATCTGGAGCGGCACCACAATACCAACCACCCGAATTTTAAAGACCGCTACCCGCCAAAGAGTGTGATCCGTGCAAGGAAAGTTGACGAGCTGACATCTGAGTTGAAGGCCCAGCAATCAGTTTTTACAAAATCTGCTGATCAAAATAAGGCTGCTACTGAAGCATCGTTTCGTGTAAGTCACTTTCTGGCTAAAAACAAAAAGCCTTTTACGGATGGCGATTTATTCAAGGAAGCAATGGCCATTACTGCTGAGACAATTTTCAAGGATTTCAAAAACAAAGACGAAATAAAAGCCTCACTCCGTGCTGTAGCTCTCGGCCCTGCATCAGTGACAAGGAGGGTCGAGTCACTGTCAGAGGACGTGGATCGACAGTTGTTAAAGGACTTGTCACTCTGAATATTTTTCACTGCAGTTCGATGAATCTCTGGATGCGATGGATACAGCTCAACTTGTTGTTTTTGTTAGAATGGCTTTCCAGGATTTTACAACAAAAGAGGACTTTCTTACTCTTTTGCACTTAAAGGAGAGAACACGAGGTGAGGATATTTACAATGAGTTTAAAAAATATGTAAGCGAAAATGATATCCCCATTCATAAACTGGTAGCAATTACCACCGACGGAGCACCGGCGATGCGTGGTGTGCGCCTTGGTTTTATAGCACTGTGTCGTAATGACCCTGATTTTCCCGATTTCAAGAATTATCATTGTGTCATTCATCAGCAGGCCTTGGCAGGGAAAGTCGTGGACTTTTGTCACGTAATGTTATTGGTGGTCAAACTGATGAACTCGATACGAGCAAAATCACTTCAGCGTCGCTTATTCAGGGCGTTACTGGATGAGCTCGATGCCGCGTACGGAGACCTACTACTTCATGCTGATGTGCAGTGGTTGAGCCGCGGGAAAGTGCTGCAGCGGTTTGTTGACTTACTAGCTGAGATAAAGACATTTCGGTCTGCAAGAAACGAGGAGCACAAGGAACTGTCAGATGATGCGTGGCTTTGTGACCTGGGGTTTCTGACAGACTTGACCGCAAAGCTGAATACACTAAACAACGAGCTCCAGGGAAAAGACCGACACCTGCCCCACATGATCAGCGCAGTAAATGCTTTTAAGTCCAAGCTCATGGTTTGGATCACACATCTTAAAAACGGGAGGCTAACACACTTTCCCAACCTGAAAAAAATTTCACAGAGCATTAAAGACAAGGATGTTTTTCACCCTGAGAAATACTGTGCTCACCTGGACAAAGTTGCAACAGAGTTCAATATGCGTTTTGGTGAGTTAAACGAAATGGAATGTATTGCTACATTTGTTTCAAACTCATTCATGCTCATTGACATAGAACAGGTTGCAGCCAAATTCCAGCAAGTGTTTTCTGGTTGATTTACAAAACGACATTGAGCTGAAAGCCAGATCAAGGGACAGTGACTTTTGGGGACTTGTCAACAGAGAGAAGTGTTCTCCTCACTGCATGTGCACTAAAAGTGAGTGCCTACTTTGGATCAACTTACCTCTGTGAAATGGCATTTTCACAGATGAAAATAATCAAATCAAAATACAGGAGCCGCCTTACTGACAGACACCTCACAGATTGCCTCAAATTGGCTGTCTCTAGCTATGAGCCAGACTTCAGAGGACTCACAATGTTCAGTCACAGCCATCACACTGACTTGAGTAACATCACTGCATCAGTTTTGTCTTCTGGTGGCATTGTGAAAAGTGATGTTGAATAAGACAAGACATAACTGCACTTAGCTTAATTGAGATTGTTGAGACACCTGCACTTCTTCTGTTCCCTATTTAAGTGCACATGTTGATGAGGGTGTTGTGGGTTATTGTATTCTGTATTCTTAAACAGTCTGTGTGTACCTGTTATGTTAACCACTTTATATCATGTATATGTAGATTTTGAGAGTATTTCCACTGTTATGTAGACCGCTTTATATGTAGACCTCGAGAGTATTTGCACTGTTATGTAGAACGCTTTATATGTAGACCTCGAGAGTATTTCCACTGTTATGTAGAACGCTTTATATGTAGACCTCGAGAGTATTTCCACTGTTATGTAGACCGCTTTATATGTAGACCTCGAGAGTATTTCCACTGTTATGTAGAACGCTTTATATGTAGACCTCGAGAGTATTTCCACTGTTATGTAGACCGCTTTATATGTAGACATCGAGAGTATTTCCACTGTTATGTAGACCGCTTTATATGTAGACCTCGAGAGTATTTGCACTGTTATGTAGACCGCTTTATATGTAGACCTTGAGAGTATTTCCACTGTTATGTAGACCGCTTTATATGTAGACCTCGAGAGTATTTCCACTGTTATGTAGACCGCTTTATATTATGTATATGTAGACCTCGAGAGTATTTCGACTGTTATGTAGACCGCTATTTATCAATCAAATCAGCGGAGTGTGTGTAAGAGGTCAGTTATCTGTTCTTACACTCCTTGTTTCCTGTTAAAGAGGTTTTGTGGCCGTAAACTTGCCACCATTTATTTTGTATTATTGAACTGGGCTTGTGTTGTCATTAAGTGTACTCCTATTTTCCAACACAAGTGTGACAGTACAGTTCATTTATAAAATGTTAAGGGTAGTACCTTCAGAAACGTCAGTGAATAAGCAACTTAATGCTGACAATGTCTTTTTTTAGTTCAGTGCCACTTTATATGATTAAGGCTCAGGTCATGGATCTTCAGCTGGAAAAGGTTGGTGACCACTGATATAGGTTAATAAGCCATATCTGTTTCAAGTCAATTACCATCTTCGAAATGATCCATCTACCTTCCGAATCTAAAATGACATTTTCAACAATTATATTAGTATTTTTTTAATTAATATCTTCACCCCTTTCAAGTTTCTTTGTCCATGGGAGAAATAAGCTTCTCCATCCAATTCCTTTATCCAATAAACTTAATTTAAAGCTGTTGAATGTGTTTCTTGTAAACAGTAGATATTGTATTCCATTACTTTTAACCAGATAAATACTGCTCGTCTTTTCTTATTATCTACTAATCCATTACAATTATAGCTGGCTATACTTATTTCTCCAGTTACCATACTGTTATCCTTAGCTCGATACTATTTTTTTAAAATCACCTTTGCGACATGGCTTAAATATTGCTTGTCTTTAAGGATATACCATAATATTTGGAATGCTAGAAAGTATAAATTGTCCCATTGGTCCTCCCTATTCCTCCCAATAGATTCCCCCCAATTCCCCAAATTAATAATGATCACAATAACCCTCAATCCAGCCACAATCCACTCCCTCCCACGCCCTGTACTAGGTAGCATTGTTCCCCAACACCAAGCACGTTGTGCCATATGTAGTGTATAAGCAAACCTACTACCAGTCATATTTCAATTACCCTTATCTCGATTTGTGTAGCGCTCAATACATTTTATCTATAAAGAAACCTTATTTGAAATTATTTTGTAGCTATTTTTTCCAAAAGTATTCTGCTTCTATTAATACCTGTTCTACCCTTTTCAATAGTTTTATTATAGAGACACTTCTATAAAAATAGTTGATATTTTAGCGATTATTATTGTTATAGTTACTTCTGTTCATTTTGCATTCTGTAGGAAAATGTATTTAACTCCCATTCTTTAATTGTGGGTTACAAACAAACAAACATACTCACACATTCCTAATCATCCCAGTCATTCATCTCAAGCCATTATATCAGCAGGTGTAGAATGGTTGCACTCCCCCAAAGTCCAATTCTGCTATAGCTGCATGATGGGACCTGCAAAGCCGCCCAGAAGGACACATACACAACTGAGTATTTTTTACATTTTTGTCTAAATTGCAGAGTGGTGTCTTACTTCTGAGATACATGCCGAACACCTGGTGTGGACACCCCTGATCTCACCCTCTATTGAGTGGTCAGACCAAAACTGTCTTATACTGAAACAGCCACAATAAAACCTTAATACAACCTCCCTCCCTGATTGTCCGAGTGTGACCTCCTACCCTTGGGTTACTGCGGCCAATGTTAGCCAAACACTGCCACTGCCTGGAAGGAGATACCACACCGGAATCCCCACTGGTAGGTACAGGTCAACAGGGTTCCCATGGCAGCTTTGAGAATCTCCCTGTGTATTATGTAACCCTTCTTAGGGCTTTGGCTTAATCGGACCCACCTTGCCAAGCAGGCTCAGGGTCACTGAGGGAGGGGCTGCTCAAGTAGGTTTTGACCATCATGTGACAGAAGCAGCCTACATTACGCACGAGAGAGTCAGAATGTCCAGTGTCCAGTCCTTCAGGCTGTCCCGTAAAGGAAAGAGACCTCTCCATAGAAGTAAATTAATCACTCTTTTAAATGAATGATAGTTTGAAGCCATTTGTTATACTGTGCAATGAATCCATAAAATAAGTTAATTTCATAATATTACCATTATCCCTCTGTACAACCTCACAGCCCCCAATACAGCCCCAGCTCAAAAAACATAGGCCTAGTAGTATAAGGGTAAGCAAGCATCAGACACCACACTCATATCATGGCATCCACAATCCCTTTCACCAGTACCAAACACATACCATACACCTCTGCTACCACAATACAATCCATGTGTCCATTACACTTTAAACATTTTCGATTTGAGTTAATTAACTAAAGTTATTGTCCATATCTAATTTTAACAATTGTTTACCCCATCTTACAAGTCCTATATATTCCTTCACTCAGGCTTTGTCAATTCAGTCAACTGGCTCCCAGGTGTCACTTTCGGTTCACGTCTCTAGCCTGTGTTGTTGCTTGCTGTTGGCCACTGGCAAAATTGCCAAGCTCTTAAATGTTTATATATTAGTGGTGCAACGGATTGTCATTGATCCGTGATCCGTTCGGATCAATATCTTCGGTTCGGCACACACGTGATCCGCGGATTGATTACTGAAAAAAAAAGTTGTGCGCATGTTCAGTCCGCTCAAAGCGTGGTCATGGCGAGCGGAGGAAGGGAGGAGCTGAATGCCCTGCGTCATTTAAATCCCCTAAATGGGAGCATTTTGGCTTCGTTGTTAAATATAATGATGAAGGAAAGAGGTTAGTGGATAAAACCGTGACAGTGTGCAGGCACTGTGGCACAAGAAAGAGATATGACAGTGGAAACACATCAAGCATGGCCACGCATTTGAAGCGACATCACCCAGGTGTTTCACTGACAGGAGTGAAAACGAAAGCTGCAAAACAACCGCTTATCACCTTGGCATTTAATCAATTAATCAGACCGGGTTAAAGCCATCACAAACGCCATCAGTGTGTTTATAGGTGCAGACATGAGGCCATATTCGGTTGTGTAAAAGGAGGACTTTAAACATGCTGAAAGTGTTTGAGCCACGTTACGACATCCCATCGCATACGGGACATACTAAAAGGCTTAATGTGAAAAAGCTTAACGTGGTTTTAATGTACCTAAACAATGGTCAATCATCACCAAATTTCTCATGGCCATTTCTTGTTATTAACACTTAAGCCTGTCAAAATAACTAACCGAAATCCAACGATAATAGAAGTAATCTCACGTTAAAGTTTTCTTCTTCATTGGCTCCTATGGCGAGGAAAAGGCTTAAGGTGATTTAATGTACCTAAACAACGATCAATATTAACCACATTTCTCTCTCATATTGCTCATCATAACCACTGAAAATGATAAAAACAACTAACCCAAATTCCAATTATTTTATATTATTTTATTTTGCTGATCCGAAAAATTATCAGATCCGTGAGTTTTTTGATCCGTTGCACTCCTATTATCTATATTTTATCATATACGCTAAACTCACTTTTTACGAGTCTACCAAAGTACTCGTTTATTGTTCTATCAACGACTTCACCTCGAGACGCTATTTTTGGACACACAGAGTTTCTGCCTCGGGAAACTACTTCGGAAACTTCCGCCTCGAAAACAAGTGTCTACCCCGGGACGCTATTGAACAACAGAGGAGTCTCATCTGCTGCGACCAGTCGAAAGCTAAGTAGCATGTCGTACTGCAGTTGATGTTCTCGCCTTCTTGCTAAGATAGCTAAGTTAGAGGCTCGGCTTCAGACGCAGTTGCCAGAAAAGGAAAATCCCAGTGTAGCTAACGATAAGAACGTGTCTGAGCCACCAGGCAGTGTTGATAGTAGTAGCTATCCTAACTCCCCCGCAATGTCCTTGTAGCCGGACAATTTTCTCATGGTTGCTGGCAAAGGGCGCCGTCGGCCTGCTTGGCTGGTGTTGAATTCTAAACCACCGACAGACACTTTCAACCGGTTTCCCCACTAGACTCCGACTCAGGGCCTGAGTCGTCTCTCTTGGGGATTGAGCTGCAGACACGTCTAAGCAGGACACATGACAAAATGAAAAGTTTAGTAATCGGTGACTCCATTACCCGTAATATTAGACTGAAGAATCATTATACAGTGTTTACCTGGGGCCAGGGCTAATAAGGTAGAGGCTAATCTGAGATTGGTGCTAGCAAAATTAAAAAACGGGCAAGGCTAGAGAGTACAGAGATATTGTTATTCAGGTTGGCAGCAACGATGTTAGGATGAAACAGAGGTTACTAAGCAGAACATAGCTTCAGCATGTAAATTAGCTAGAAAGATCGAGTATCGGCATCGAGTAATTGTCTCTCGTCCACTCCCAGTCAGGGGAAGTGACGAGATCTACAGCAGACTCTCACAACTCCATCGCTTGCTGAAGACGGTGTTCTGCCCGTCACAGGATATTTTGTAGATAACTGGCCCTCTTTTTGAGACTCGCACAGAAAAAGAGTCAGGCCTAACCGGCTGAAGAGTGACTGACTCCATCCTAGCTGGAGTGGTGCTCTTCCTTTATCTAGCAACATAGACAGGAGTCTAACTCCTATAGCCTCACCATGAAATAGGGTGCAGGTTAGGCTGCAGGCTATTAGCCAGTCTGCCAGCTTAGAGGAGTCCATCACTAACATAGCCAGTGAAATGAGCTCAGTTTTTCTCATTGAAACTGTGACTGTACCTCGATCCAGGTTGTGCAAGGATAAACGAGGTGGTGTTCGCCATAGTAATCTCACTATAATAAAGCCCTCCACCACTTTTGTCATCAATAAAAAAAGATTTAAATTACAAAAAAGATACTAACCTAAAAACGGGACTACTAAATGTACGATCCCTTACATCAAAGGCAATTATAGTCAATGAACTAATTACAGATCATAAACTTGATTTGATTGGCCTGGGTGAAACCTGGCTTAAGCCTGATGAATTTATTGCCCTTAATGAGGCCTCTCCTCCTGGTTTTATTGGTAACCATATCCCTGGCGAATCTCGCAAAGGCGGTGGTGTGGCCTTCATTTATGACACTGATCTTAAACTTACACCCAAAATAATGACTGGGTTTGTGTCTTTTGAGGTTTTAATCATGAAATCTGTGCGGCTTAATCAATCTGTTTTTATAGCAACTATCTACAGGCCACCTGGGCCATACACAGTGTTTCTTAATGAATTCCCTGAATTTTTATCTGGCCTAGTAGTGATGGCAGATAATATTATAATTTGTGGTGATTTTAACATTCATATGGAGAACTTGAATGACCTTCTCCAAAAAGCTTTTATAGCAATAATTGATTCAGTGGGTTTTGTCCAACGTCTCAGGACCTACACACTGCCATAATCACACGTTGGACCTTGTATTGTCTCTTGGCATAGATGTTGTAGATCTCAGTGTTTATCCTCTTAACCCAGGAATTTCAGACCACCATTTGATTACATTTAAAGTTACATCAGTAACTCAAATTCTAACCCAACCAGGGATTTTTAAGAGCTGCAATATAAATTCTTTAACAACCTAAAGGTTCCTGGTTGCCCTTCCTGACTCATTCTACAATACCAATGATGTCACAGTTGACACATCTGTGAATGATCTAACTGAAGACTTACACCTGTGTAACACACTGAATGTAGTTGCACCGCTAAAAACTAAACATATCCGTAACAAGAAACGTGCACACTGGTATACAGAAAACACCAGAACCTTAAAACAAGCCTCCAGAAGATTGGAGCAGAAATGGCGTTCTACCAAGTTGGAAATATTTCGACTAGCTTGGAATGACAGTACTCTGCATTACCGTAATGCACTTCTGCCCGATCAGCCTATTTCTCCAACCTAATTGAGGACAACAAAAATAACCCAACATTTCTTTTGATACAGTTGCAAAGTTAACTAAAAAGAAGAATTCCACAAATGAAATAGGACTACATTTTGATAGTAATGAATTCATGAGCTTTTTTGATAAAAAGATCATTACTATTAGAAAACAAATCACAGAATCCTCCCTTAAGAAGCATATATCCCCTAAACTCACATGTCCTAAAATAGTAAAGGCTTCAAAGCCTTCCAGCTGTCAACTGGATCCTATTCCAACTAAATTTCTAAAAGAGTTACTCCCTGTGCTTGGCTCGCATATGCTAAAAATAATAAATTGCTCTCTAGTATCTGGGTGTGTACCAAACTCCCTAAAATTGGCTGTAGTGAAGCCACTCTTAAAAAAGCCTAACCTTGACCCAGAAAGACTAAACAAGTACCGGCCTATTTCAAATCTACCATTTCTCTCAAAAATATTAGAAAAAGTGGTCGCCCAGCAACTCAGTGAATTCCTAAAGACTAATAACACTTACGAAAAGCTCCAGTCTGGGTTTAGACACCATCATAGTACTGAGACTGCACTTGTAAAGGTGATAAACGACCTTCAAGTTTCATCCGACCAGAGCTGTGCCTCTGTTCTTGTGCTTCTGGACCTGAGTGCTGCCTTCGATACTATTGACCACAATATTCTTCTAGACAGATTGGAAACGTATATCGGGCTACGTGGACATGTTTTGGCATGGTTCCGATCCTATCTATCGGAAAGATATCAGTTTGTATCTGTGGATGGTCTGTCCTCCAAACAATCAAAGGTATGCTTATGAAAAAACAGAAATGCTTATTTTAGGTCTCAAGAAACAAAGAGACCTGCTGTCAAATCTGGCAATAAACATAGATGGTTGTACAGTCATATCAGAAAAAACTGTAAAAGACCTTGGTGTTACTCTGGACCCAGAACTCTCTCTTGACGAACATGAAAAAAATATCTCAAGAGCAGCTTTTTTCCATCTCAGGAACATTGCAAACATTTAAAATTGTATGTACTAGACCCAAGGTATGTCCACTTTAATGTTCCTGATGTCATGTTCATCCTAGGAGGAACCTAGGAACATGCGACAGGACCATGTGGCCTGATGACTCCTTCCTGTCCCCTTCCTGTGCCCGGCCCGCTGCTGTGCTGGATCCCATGTCATTGCGGTTGCAATTTCCAACCGATGACGCCAGCTTTCATCTCCAGGCGGCTTCACGGTCTGCCTTCGCAAGACCACCGAACTGTATTGATGCTACATAAAGACTATGGTCACAGTCCACCCATCATATCTTCATTGCTGGACAATAATTGAACAGTGATTGACCTTATTACAATGGGCTGTGTACCTTCAGATCCCCCACCCGGTACAGCCAGAAGAGGACTGGCCACCCCCTTAAGTCTGGCCTCTCTCTAGGTTTCTTCCCAGGTCCCTCCTACTAGGGAGTTTTTCCTAGCCACTGTGCATCACTTGTGTTGCTTGCTTTTGGGGGTCTCGGGCCAGGTGTCTGTCAAAGCACTTTGTGACAACTGCTGTTGTAAAAAGGGCTTTATAAATAAATTTGATTGATTGATTGACTCTTTTTTGTAAGCAATATTAATATAGCCAGGCAGTAGAGTTTTTATCCTGAAAAAGCTGATTGTCAATGTATATTTTAATCAACAACAAGCGCAACGCGTTTACCTTTCATTCTGTTTTCCTTTTGGATCGGATAAAGTACTTTACGTCGTTCTGCAATTATTTTGAGGAATTGATCATTCATACCGATGTTTGAACCTGCAAGTCTTTTCCCCAAGCTTTTAACGTTGATTTTATCCTTAAAATAGGCAAATTTAACAACGATAGGGCATTAATATTTTTGGTTCCTTTGTCCGAAACGGTGAACACATTCAAACTAGGGATGCTCATATTGACCGTTTAACCGTTAACCGAAACTAAAACGTTTAACCGATTAATACTATCAGTTAAACGGTTAAGAAGTATTTTAAAATTTTTACGTATATATAGCCTATATTAGTTAAATCACGTGGCGCGTTAACACGCGCAACCAGAGCCTGGCGCTTCATTTTGAAAGGTGGGGAGATAAAGGTAATGAGGAGCAAAATATACCGGCTGTCTGTTTTGAATCTGCAACGTGTTCGTCATTTAAAATGACAAGCCTTGAACATTTATGGTGACTGTGATATTAACTTGCTCTTTCATTTTTTCATGTACAGAAACGTATAACGCTATCGTATTGGGAAGCATATATTATTTTATC